>JAJPUD010004435.1:8114-25336 GCA_023553655.1 Myrmecobius fasciatus
TATCAGAACCTTTGAATGTAAAAATATTTTCCCAGTTTATTGCTACCTTTCTAATCTTGTCTGCATTCATTTTGTTTGTACAAAAACTTTTTAACTTGATATAGTCAAACTTATCTATTTTGTGATTAATGATGATCTCTAGTTCTTCTTTGGTCACAAATTCCTTCCCTCTCCACAGGTCTGAGAGGTAAACCATCCTACATTGTTCTAATCTGTTTATAATATCATTCTTTGTCTAGATCATGAATCCATTTTGACCTTATCTTGGTATATGGTGTTAGATGTGGGTCAATGCCTAGTTTCTTCCATACTAGTTTCCAATTTTCCCAGCAGTTTTTGTCAAATAGTGAGTTTTTATCCCAAAAACTGGGGTCTTATCCCAAAAACACTAGATTACTATTGTCATTGAGTATTTTGTCCTGTGAACCTAACCTATTCCACGGATCAACTACTCTATTTTTTAGCCAAGGGAGGTAATTTTTAATAATATATTTACAATGCTACACATAGTAAGCACAATAAATCCTTCCTTCCTTCCTTCCTTCTTCCCTCCCTCTCTTCCTCCCTTCCTTCCTTCCTCCCTTCCTTCCTTCCCTTCCTTCCTCCCTTCCCTCCTTCTCTCCCTCATTCCCTCCTTCCTCCCTCTCTTCCTTCCTTCCTTCCTTCCTTCCTTCCTTCCTTCCTTCCTTCCATAACTAAGAAGTTAAAAAAGAGAAAACGAAGCAATTCAGCCCAAAGAGTCCACCCCTTAAGGGAGCCAGCCATGTTCCACACCCATAGTTCTGTGCATTTCCAAGTGGATCATTATAAAAGTTATTTCCTAGTTTCTACTTTCTTCCCTTGGCCTATGGTTGGGAGGATCCCTGTTGATTAAGGAAAGCTTCCTGGAGGAGGTGCCACTGGAGCTGGGCCTTGAAGGATGGGTAGAATTTCTGCTGGCTTGTGGGGAGGGAGTCGCTGTGGCCACAGAGAAGAGCCCAAGTGAAGATCTGGGACACTGAAGGGTGTGTGCTGGGGATGGCTGGGGCCATGAAGGGGAATTGGTATGGCAGGCAGTGGGTAAGGCCGTGCTAGGTAATGGAGGGCCTTCAATCCAGGCTTATTTGGTGGGAGACAGAGCCAGCCCCTGAAGGGGGAGAAGGAGCCCAGCTCCATGACCTACTCTGCGCCTTGTTCTGGCTTGAAAAAACAGGAGGGATCAGAGCAGAGGAGAGCATAAGATGAACCCTGGGGGGGTGCCCTCCTGCTCTTATAAGAAGCTGCATCCAGCCCCTTGAGGTGGCTTTCCTGCATTCCCATCCTGGCAGCCTTCAGTACTCCCTTCCCCCAGGAGACATCCCCTTCCACCCCTGTTCCCCCCAGGGAGTTCATTATAATACCCAGCTTCCACTATCTCATCCCCCTTCTGTTCCTGACAGAGTGTGGGCAGTGGGAATAGAGAGAGGAGGGACTTGTGGACTCACAGACCCTGACAGCTGAGTAGATGTGGGAGGTGAGAGATAGAGGGACCAGTGTGTGATGGTGAGATAGAACATGATAGCAAAAGGAGAGCAGACTTAGCAAGAAACACAGAAAGCTTGATTTTGGACAATTGGAGTTTGAGATGCCTGTGGGATGTCCAGGGGAAACGTCTTGTATGCTAGTCTGGAGCTCCGAGAGAGGTCAGGGCTGGAGCTTTGGACTGTCTCTGCAGACAGGTGGTTATTTAACCTATTGGAGTAAATAAAACTACAGACACACACACAGATATAAGAGATGTGTGTATGAGAGAGAGAGAGAGAAGAGAGAGAGAGAGAGAGATACAGAGAGACAGTCAGAGAGAGAGACTGAGAGATATATGTATATGTGAGAGAGAGAGAGAAGGGAGAGAGATAGAGACAGAGGCAGAGAGACAGTCAGAGAGACTGAGAGATGTATGCATATGTGTGTGAGAGAGAGAAGGGAGAGAGATAGAGATAGAGACAGAGAGAAACTGAGAGATGTGTGTATATGTGTGTGTGAGAGAGAGAGAGAGAGAAGGGAGAGAGATAGAGATGAGACAGAGAAATAGAGACAGAGAGGAAAAGGAGAGGGGGAGAGAGACAAAGAGGCAGAGATTGAAACTCAACATTTTAAAAAGTGAATGTAAAATTATTTTGTATGTAATTGAGAAATATTTAACAAAATAAAAATATAATTAAAAGAGCCAGAGACACTGAGAAAAAAGGCCCAAGAAAGAACTATAAGCGAACTTCAAAGTGCTGGGAAAAAGTGAGGGAGGGAGTGGTGAAGGAGCCCAGAGGAGGACTGGGAGAGTGTCCTGTGTCCCAAGTTTAGGAAGAAGGGGATGCAGCTGGAAGGGATGGTCACAAAGACAGCACAGAGGTCAAGAAAATGCCCCCATTCCCCCTTCCTATCTTATCTCTGACATCCTGGCCCATGTGACACCACTGACCACTCCTCCATCTTGAAACTCTTTCCTTCCTTGGCCCTCATGGGCTGGTTATCTGCGTCTCTTCTTACATCTCCCTCCCAGAGAGGGCTCCTCTTCCCCCATCCTGCCCCTGTCTCAGCAGTTCTCTGTCTCCATCTCCCCTCCCTCCTTCTGAGTCCCCATAGCCCTCTCCCCCAGGTTCCATGTTTCAGTCTCCCACTCCCTGTTGGGCAATTTCATGTGGTTGACTCTGGCCCAACATGTTTGTCCCTCTCCATTTCCATGGCCACTCCCTTCAGTCAGTGTTGGGGCCACAAAGGATTTCCTGACCCTGTCAGCTTTCCCTTCTCTGGGCCTTCGGTTTCCTGACCTCAGTCTTCTGACCTGGCTCTCGAATTCTAGGTCCTTCCAGCACTGGGGACCTTTGGCTGAGCCTCCTAACTCATGGCCCTTATCCTTGGAATCAAATCCTTGAACCAGAAGAGACCTTAGCCAATACCCAAGCCCGCCTCTCAGGTGGTAAAACTTTCACTGATATCTTTTGTTTCTACATTTCATTAATTTCCTAATATCTTGCTCTCCCTTTCCCAGTCATCTTATTAAAACAAACAAACAAACAAACAAAAAACAAAAAAGAAAGAAAAAAGAAAAATAGAGATAGGAGGAAAAAACCACAGCAACCTTTTCAGCAAAACTAATTAACCCATGAACTGAATCTGCTAGTGTTTTCCGTGTTCCACCATCATGGTCCTCCACTCTTCTGGGATAGCAAACCCCATCCTTAAATAGAGAATCGGAGGCCCACAGAGGGAAAGAGATGGATTCAAGATCACAAGGCCAAGTGATGGGCACTGACACAGTTTATGTGTGGTGCTCCCTCACCCACCCACACTTCACCCACACTATTTCCCATACTTGACATCCCAGCTTCTCTCCTCAAGCTATTGTCTGTCCCCTGTTGCTCCTTTTTCAGTCAAACTCCTTGAAAAAAGTATCCACACCTGCTGCTACTACTTCCTCTCCTTCTCTCATTCCTTAGGCCTTCCCAATCCAGTTTCCGATTGTCATCCTGAGCTTCCTGGCTCAACGGAAACTGCCCTCCCCAAAGTAACCTCCGATCTCTTCATTGCCACATCTGGCTCCTGGGAGCCTTTGACACCCACTGATCATCACTCTTTCTTCCATTTTTTCCTGGTTCTCCTTCTATCTGCCCACTCCTTCTCTGCCTGTTTTGCAGCAATCTGGCCATATATGCTCCCAACTCTATCCAAGTTCTCCTAGGCTCTAACTTGGGCCTTCTTTCTCTTCCCTCTCTTGGTGATGTCATGAGCTCCCTTGGGTCTCATTATCATCTCTATGCTGTTGACTCAGAGATCTATATATCTAGCCTCAGTCTCTCCCCTGAGCTCCAGTCCTTCATCATCCATTGCCCACTGGGCATTTCAAACTGGATGTCCCAGAGACATCTTAAAATCAACAAGTTCAAAGCAGTGTTCGTTAGCTTTCTCTCCAAACCCTTCCAAATTTCCCTGTTTCTGTCAAGTCACCGCCATGATTCTACTTTGTCTTAACCCAAGTGTCACCTTGATTCCTCACTCCCCCTCACTCCCCATCAGTTGACAGATCTCACCATTTCTATTTCAGTAACGTCTCTCACAAGCACTCCACTTCCATAGACATTCTCTTCCAGATCTTTATCTCCTGCTCTCCCAGATTCTAATGTCTCCTGACCCCAGTAAATCCCACACACTACTGCCCAAGTGACTCAGTATCCCTACATGACATCCCATTTAAGAAACTCCAGTAACTCCCTCATCCTATTAGTATAAACACTGTGTGTGGGTGTGTGTATATGTATATGTATATATATATATATATATGTAAACTATAAACACCCCTGTTTAACTTTTCATTTTTGTTTAGGTTTTAAAACCTAAATACAAAATAGAAAAGAAGAAAAAATATTGCCATGTGCCCCTGTTTAGCTTTTAAAACTCTTTACAAGGTGATTCTAGCCTATCTTTTTTAATGTTAAATGTGGTAAAAATATATGTTAAGTCCAACATAAGTCCAACAAAGGAAAAATTGAGAAAGAAAATAAAATGCAAGCAAACAACGACAAAAAGAGAGAGATTCTATGTTGTGATCCATATTTAGTTCCCACAGTCCTCTCTCTGGGTGTAGATGAATGTATCATTTCTCTTTCTTTCTATCTCTTTTTTTTTTCCTGAGGCAATTGGGGTTAAGTGACTCACCCAGGGTCACATGGCTAGGAAGTGTTAACTGTCTGAGGTCAAATTTGAACTCAGGTCCTCCTGACTTCAGGACTGGTACTCTATCCACTTAGCTACCTAGCTGCCCCCAGCCTATCTTATTAACATGATTCCTCTTTCCACACTCTGTGATCCAGCCAAACTTTCCCTCTCTCCGTTCTTCAAGTACCCTATCTCTGTCTTTGTATGAGTCTTTCCCTATGCTTAGAATGCACTCTATCTTTACCTCCACTTTAAAGAATCCCCGTCTTTAGAACTGAACTCAAGCACTACTTTCTAGAGCCTCAAGTGCTCTCCCTTCTAAATTACCTTTTATTTATTTTATTTATATTAATTCTGTATGTCGTGCCCCTTCTGGCTTAATTCAAATTTCATTTGAATCCGCAGGCTAGATCCCCAGTGAGAAGGTGACTACTATCTCCCTTGGTATTCTAAGGAGGATGAGAGTTTTCTTGTATTATTGATCATGAACGCCTATCATTGTGTTTGTCACTGATTATCAGTCAGAATTAGTTTTTACAAGAGGTATTTACTAAAAAGGTATAGCCAGGACAATTTTTTTATACATTTCTTTTTTTTTCTTTTCTTTCTCTCTCTTTCTTTGTTTCTTTCTCTCTCTCTCTCTCTCTCTCTCTCTCTCTCTCTCTCTCTCCCTTCCTTTCTTTCTTTCTTTCTTTTTTTTGCTAAGGCAGTTGGGTTAAGTGACATGCCCAGGGTCACACAGCCAGGAAGTCTTTAAGTGTCTGAGGCCAAATTTGAACTCAGGTCTTCCTGACTTTAGAACTGGTACTCTATCTACTGCATCAACTAGCTGCCCCCATAATAATTTTTGTTTGTTTGTTTTTGCTGAGGGAATTGGGGTTAAGTGACTTGCCCAGTGACACACAGCCAGGAAAATCAAATTTGAACTCAGATTGTCTTGACTTCAGGGCTGGTGCTCGATCTACTGCGCCACCTAGTTTCCCCAACAATTCTTTTTAAAACAATAATAAAACAATTGCCCCCAAACCAGAGTACACACTACTATTATACACAATTTTCTTGGGGACAGTGGACTCAAACTCATAGTAAAGAAATAATAAAATGTGCAGTGAAATCACATATGGTAAAGGGCAACTCATAACGGTTCCTGATTACTGGAAGTTCTTTTTTGTTCTTGTCGGTTCCTCAGAAAGTTCCCCTTAGGATATCTCTCTGCTAGGGGCTAAAGTCTGGGTGACTTTGGAAAGTCCTGAAATAGTCTTCTTTTGGACTATGTTTGGTTTGTCCTTGATGAGTCTCTTGGGTCCTGATTCTCTGCTACTTGGGGTAATTTAGGCCCTTTACAATTAACACCAAGAAAACAGGTTCTCCAGCAGCCAGCACCATACCCTCCCTTAGTGGAACCATTGGTTACAGCAAATAGAGATGTGGAAGGCTGTGCCCAAGTTCACTTACCTTGGCAATATACTTTCCGGGGATGTCCACATGGAAATGAGACTGATGTCCGAATTTCCAGATCTGGTTCAGTGTTTGGGAGACTCTGATGGAAAGTGTAGGAGAGAGAAGGTCTTAGATGGCTTGTCCAACTGAAAATCCACTGAGCCGCTGTGCTGACCTCATTTTGTATACCCGCGAAACCCCGATAATCTACCAGCACCACGCCAGGAAATTTCATCACTTAATTCTGAAGTTCACCTGGCAGGATAAGGTACCAAACACGGAGGGACTTTCTAGGGCTGAGCTGCCGGGCATTCAGACCGTAGAGCAGAGAACGTAACTCTGATGGTTGGCCACATTACTCAAATGCCCAGTTTGCCCACAAGACAATTTTGTGGAGAACTTATGCAGCAAAAGGACTCATACAAAGGTCAGAAGCAAAATGAGAAGGGACATTCTCAAGGTCTCTCTGAAGAACGTTGGAATGGATTATGAGATGTGGGAGACACATGGCATAGGACCTCCCAGCATGGTGAGTCAGTCTCAAAGAAGGTGCTGTTTTTTGTTTGTTTTTTTCCTGAGACCATTGGGGTTAAGTGACTTGCCCAGGGTCACACAGGGTGCTGTTTTTTTTTTTTAATAATTAACATTAAAAAATAATAATAGCATTTTATTTTCAAAATACATGCAAAGATAGTTTTTAACTCAGCCTTACAAAATCTTGGGTTCCAAATTTTTCTCCTTCCCTCCCCTCTCTCCTTTAGACAGCAAGTAATCTAATATAGGTTAAACATGTATAATTCTTCTAAACACGTTTCCACATTTGTCATGCTGCTTGAGAAAAATCAGATTAAAAGGGAAAAATATGAGAAAGAAAGAAAAACAAGCAAACAATAACAACAACAAAAAAGTGAAAACTACTCTGCTTTTATGCACATTTGGTCTCCATAATTTTCTCTGTGGATGCGGATGACTCCATCACAAATCTGTTGTTATTCCTTTGAATCACCTCATTGTTGAAGAGAGCCCTGTCCATTACAGTTGATCATCACATAATCTTGTTGCTGTGCACAATGTTCTCTTGGTTCTACTCACTTCACTTAGCATCAGTCTCTCCAGGCCTCTCTGAAATCCTCCTGCCGATCATTTCTTACAGAACAGTAATATTCCCTAACATTCATATATCATAACTTATTCAGCCGTTCTCCAATTGATGGGCATCCACTCCCTTTCTAGTTCCTTGCCACTCAAAAAGTCCTGTTACATTTTTGCACATGAGGGAGCCTTTCCTCTTTTTTATGATCTCTTTGGAATACAGGCCCAGTAGAGATACTGCTGGATATGCACAGTTTGATGGCCCTTTGGGCATAGTTCTAAATTGCTCTCCAGAATGATTGGATCAGTTCACAATTCCACCAACAATGTATCAGTGTCCCAGTTTTCCCCCATCCCCTCCAATATTCATCATTATCTTTTCCTGTCCTCTGAGCCAATCTGAGAGGTGTGTAGTGGTGTCTCAGAACTGCCTTAATTTGCATTTCTCTGTTCAAGTGTGATTTGGAGCACCTTCTCATATGACTATAAATGTTTTTAATTTCTTCATCTGAAAATTGTCTCTTCATATCCTTTGACCATTTATCAATTGGGAAATGACTTTTGTTCTTATAAATTTGAGTCAATTCTCCATATATTTTGGAAATGGAGAAAGGTGCTGTTCTCTGAGTAAAACAGAATTGTGGTAGTTCCAAAGAAGTATGAGATACATAAACGTTCATGTGGACTGTTTGTGCTTGACTTATGGCAGAGCCTACGAAGCTCACATTGGTCTGATCAGCCACAGTTGGACACACTGTACTTTGACCCTGACATAATGACCTCCTCTTCAATCAGGAAGAACAGCCACCAAGCAGGCCTTGATGCAGATTCTGAAAACAACCACAGTTTCTTTAGAGGGGATGCTTTCTCCTTGATGGAAACTGCTACCAAAATTGATAAGAACTCCTTGTCTGTTGATCTTTCAAAGTTCACAAGGCTATAATCTGGCCAATCCTGTCTCTGGATAGATACTTCGGTCTTTTCTGGGGATAACTTCTCTTAGTTCTCTGCCTATTTCCACTCCCAGTGGATGAATGGTCCAGCATTTCTGTTTACGTGACAGAAGGAGCAAGGGGTGGGAAGTCAGAGATGCACTTTTCCCTTCTCTCCTTCCTCCAAATGATTTCTTTTCAGGGGCTTGCAATAGTCAGCTCCCATATCTAGAGCCCTTTCCCCTTGGATTCATTGGCTCTGAACCAGCTTGGTTTTAGACAACCAATCCCAAGATATTTCCTGTGTTGAATCATCTATTTTCATGCAATGATCCAAAGTCACTATGATCCTCTCAAATTCATCCAGGACTGATTCATGCTCTTTACTTCTGATTGATTCTTTTGAGATGTTTGGATCTTCCAGGATATATTGGGGTGGAGGTGGGTCCCTTCCATTTATATTTCTACGTGTATTTTCTATCTCTCCTGTTAGAATGAAAACTTCTTGCCTGTAGGAGTTATTTTGTTTTGTCTTTTTGTCCCCAATGCCTAGAATAGGTGAAGGCTCTGTGAACGCTTGTCAACTGATTGTTCTATCTCCATGCTGTTTTCCCTCCCTGGAATGCCTTCCCTTTCCACTTGAGCACCTCTTATTCCCTTCAAGAAGTCTTCCCAGATTTTTCTCAATTGTAGATGTCTCTCTCCCCCCCCAACCCTTATCACTCCTTTTTTTTGGGAGGGGGACCTGCACCTGTGATTTCCTTAAGATAGAGAACTCCAGATCAGAGAACTTCCTCTAACAAGTGGAGTAGTTGGGGGCACCATGAATACAGTGCTGGATGTGCACTGAGTTCAAATCCTATCTCTGCTCTTAACTAGCTATGCGATCCTGGAATAGTGAGTTAACTTTCCTCAGCCTCAGTTTCTTCATTTACAAAGTGATACTGCTGGATTTTTGAAACCATTGTTCTTGTTCCCTCTGTGAAGTAAATATTCTTTGGCAAAAACTATTAATTGTTAAATGGATAAATGGATTTACTAGTTCCTTGAAAATAGGGGGGATTTGGCCAGTGAGTGTTTGTGAAGCTAACCCAATCGCAGTGGCTAAACTAGAAGGAAGTAGCCATAGCCACCCCTCTCAGGACCCAAGTGACCAGTGAGAAGCAGCTTGCATTGGCTCAATGAGCCCCAAGAGGGCGTTACATGAATAATAACAAGATGAGAATAGCTAATGTTTAGGTAGTGCCTTAAGATTTGTAAGATGCTTTACAGATATTATCTCATTATTGTAATCACTTTGTAGATTGTTTTCTGGGTCCTGCTTACTTCATTCAAATGACCTAATACCACAGGGGCCTAATACTGTCTCCCTCAATTAAGTCTGGGGGAGGTGGGCTTTGTGTTCACAGTATGGCTCATTCAATGTCTACATGCCTTGGTCCCCTTGTTGCCCTCAAGTTACTGTCCAAAGATGATGAGTCCTACTGCTGAGGTCCCTCCCAAAGGTCACCCCTTGCCCCTTATTCCATCTAAGTTGTGCTGGTGGTAAATCCAGCCTGGATTCTGACTCTGGGATTCCTGTGGCTCCCTCACCAATCTTTGAAACTCCCAAAGTTGGGGACTCTATGATGAAAAAAGATAAACTGGTTTTTTGGCCCAGAAGGCGCTGTTCCTTGAGGTCTATAGGAGGCCAAATGGACTCAGTGAAGGACGGAGGACCCAAGACCCTTCTATTGACATCATGGCCTCATGGGATGCTGGGAATGAAGTTGTCACCTTACTTTCCCAGTGTGCATGCAGCCAAGAGAAGGCTGGAGCTGACCTTACATCCCCCTCCCTTTTTTTTTTTTTAATTGTTAAGGTAATTGGGGTTAAGTGACTTGCCTAAGGTCACACAGGTAGGAGGTGTTAAGTGTCTGAGACCAGATTTGAACTCAGGTCCTCCTGACTTCAGGGCTGGTGCTCTATCCACTGTGCCATCTAGCTGCCCCTCCCCTCTCTTTTTTTTGGTACAAAGTTGTTTGCACGTTGTCTGCCTCCTTGGACAATGAGCTATTGTCCGGGCAAGACTGTCTTTGGTCTTTGCTTGTAAGCCCAGTTCCAGGAACTTAATGAGCATTTATTAAATGCACATCGTCTTGACTTGTGACTTGGTGACCAGTTACACAATATTTGTGGCTCCTCCAGTCATTCCAATTCTCCCAGAAGCAACTTTCTGGCACAGGCCTGAAGAAGCTGGGCTCTTTCCTCCCAGGCCCCTATTAAATAACCATGGAAAGCAGAAGGAAACAATTGAAACTGAACTATATGATACTATCAAGGATGGCTCCAGAAAGAGATAAGAAGAGATATCTTCCTCGTTTCTTGGTAGAGGTGGGGGGTTATGGGTGGAGAAGATTGCTCTGAGAGTCAAATTATCTGATATCTTGATAAATTTTTGCAAACTCCTTTTCTTCCTGTTTTAAAATTTTTTGTCAGAAGGAATGACTGGAGGTGGGTGTTAGGGAGACAAGAGAAGCATGGGGAAATGTAGGCGTTTGTTTGAAAAACAAAAAATAAAAAAAATTTCTTTTAAAAAAAGAAGTCATCAACAAAACATTAAACAAAACAAAACAAAACAAAACAAAACAAAACAAAACAATTTTTAATGAGCATCTACTGTCCTAGGTCCAGGGCATGTGAAAGCAATGGCAGAAACAGTCCCTTCCCCTGAGGAACTGCAAGGGGTGTGACTCCTGTCAGGTTGAGTAAGAATGACTTCAGAGCAAGGAGTGAGGTAAGCGTGACTCAGCACCCTTGGTTGGGGCACCCTGGACAATGCTACCTCTTGCACCTGCTTGGTTGGAGTCCGATCCTCATCTCCCTCCTACCCTGTTAGCTTCAATCCCAAGAAGTCCCTTGCAGCCCCTTGAATTTTTCCATTTTGGCTCCTTGCCTACAATCAGGAAGTTTCCTTCCATCCTCTGGGGAGGTCCCCTTCCACCTCCCCCTTCCTCCAGAGAGCTCATTACAACACCCAGCCTCTTTCTGCATCATAGACTGTCCTTCCTGAGCCAGCTCCCACAGGAAGCCAAAGGCCTCACCTGCTGGGTCTGGAGACACACAGAATCATGGTGCTAGAAGGGGCTGAGACCCATCCTTTCCATTTCACCAAGAAGGAAACTGAGACCTGGGGAAGGGAAGAGACAGAGCGGGGGAGCTGGGACCTAAACCCGGGTTTTCCAGTTTCTTATCTAGTTCCTTGCTAAGCGATAATGTACCTCAGAGGCAAAAAAGGCAGGAGAAAAAGAAAATAATGTACAACATAATGGAGTGAATTGTAATCTCCTGGAGGTCAGGAACTAGTTCATATGGCAGCAGGAACATCCCGTCTGACACATAGTAGACAGTTAATACTTTTAAAAACAGTATCTTATTTTTCCAAATACATGCAAAGGTAATTTTTAACATTCACCTTTGTAAAACGTTGTATTCCATTTTTTTCTCCCTTTCTTCTTTTCTTCCCCCTCCCCAAGAAAGAAAGCAACCTGATATTGGTTAAACATGACACTTAATACTTAATTTTTTTCCCCCCAATAACAAAGTTTAATCTTTTTTTTATTATTTGAATTCTTCAAAATTCTCTTTTACTCTCTCTTTCCTCCCCAATCACTGAGAAGGCAGAAATTTAATATAGATTATACATGTGCAGTCATGCAAAACATGTTCTCATACTGGTCATATTGTGAAAGAAACCGCAGACAAAAACCCCAAGAAAAATAAAGAAAGTTTAAAAAAAGTCTGCTTCAGTCTGCATTGAGACTCCCGCAATTCTTTCTTTCTCTGGATATGAATAGCACTTTTCACTGTTAGTTCTGTAGAGTTCTGTGGGATCATTGTATTGCTGAGAGCAGCCAAGTCATTCCCAGTTGTTATAATGTTACCATTATAATTGTTACAATGTTGCTGTTACTGTGTACAATGTTGTCTTGGTTCTGCTGATTTCATTTTGCGACACTTTGTGTAACTCTTCTCAAGTTTTTCTGAGAGCATCCCATTTATCATTTCTCACAGTAGTATTTCTTCACAATCGTATCCCACATCTGGTTCAGTCATTCCCCAATTGAAGGACATCACTTCCATTTCCAACTCTTTGCCATCACAAAAAGAGCTGCTGGAATATTTTTGTATAAATAGATCATTTCCCTTTTCCTTTTTGGGGATTTCTTTGGGATATTTAATTTAACGTTTGTTAATTGAATTTCAAAAGCCTGGTTTTGAATCCTTCCTTGGTTACATGACACTTCTGTGATCTTGGACTTGTTATTCCCCCTTGTTGGGCCTTGGTTTCCCTGTCTATAAAATGAGGGTTTATAGTCAAGGATTTCTTGCTCCCAGCTCTGGAGCCAGTGAACAGTGGGCATATGGGGTGGGGTGGAGGGAAAGCCTGGGATATCCTGTCCCCTGCCAGGTACATAAGGTCTCATGGTCTCCTATGTCTTCACTTTTTTTGAGGGGAGATGGAGGGAGGTCTACATTATTGAGATGTGAGGAATTAGGGGGAGAAGAGCTTGGGAGAGGGGTCCACATGGTAGGCTCAGGGGGTCGTTATGGCTCAAGAAACCACCTAAGCCTGGGATGGGACCAGGGGGTGAGTGGCCTGGCCTGGTCTCACCACCGGAAGGAGGAAGCCGCCTTGCCTGAATCCGGCATACTGGGAGTCCCCGTCCCCCCTGGGGACTTCCTCTTCCTCCTCAGGGGCAGGTGTAGCGGTAGCAGGGCCCGGACCTGCTGGGACCCCAGGAATGGCTGGGGGCGTGGGGCCCAGGCTCAAGGACTTCCTGAGTGGGAGCCTGGCCACCTGGGTGAGGTAGCCGGGAGGGGAGAGAACTGAGAGTGGGGAGGCTAGAGGGGATGTGTTGTGGAGGTAGGGGAGGAAGGTCCCAGGCAGGATCAGGGCATGGGGAGAAGGGGGATCCAGACAATTCGTGGTGCTGGTCTGAGCCAGCTGTGGGGATGGGGGAGGAGGATTCAACTGACTCCAATCTTCTCCCCCGCAGGTGCAGGGCCTGGCAGGGCTGGTTGGGGAGGGACAAGAGGAGGAAGATGGGGAGGAGGAAGAAGAAATGGCCCTGGCTCCTGAGGATCGGTTCCTGAGGCTCAGTGATGGCACTCTGCTGCACCGGGTCATGGGTCTCATGTAAGGGGGGGTGCAGGGGAAGCTGCAGCCGGGGGGCAGATCTTGTATGTCTTGGAGGAAATCTGGAGGCCAGTGGCGGGCAGAACAGGAAATAGCCTGTGCCAGCCTGTCCCTGCCTCTGTATGATGTTTGCCCCCCTCCCCACAGAGCCCCCAGCTCCCGAGGGAGTCTCCGCCTTGGAGGAGTTCAGGGGGGCCCTGGGGCTCGTCGGGTGAAGCGTCTGAGCCACCTGCAGGCTCGACTGAGAGATTTCTACCAGGTGAGGGGGGGCCTCGGGCACCGGGAGGGGCCATAAAGGGGAAGGGGGGCCTGGAAAAGTGGTCATCCCTGACCCCCTTCATAAGGAAAAAGGGCTCGATTAGACAAGCCTGGCTGTGTGACCTCAGGCCATTCTCTGCCCTCTCTGGGTTCTGTCCCCCAATGCGGAGGAGGATCTGCTCGGGCTCCAAAGACATGCTCTTAACCCTCCCATCAGGAAGAATTGCAGCTGTTGATCCTGACACCACCCCCAGACCTCCAGATGATGGGCTTGGAGCCGCTCTCAGGTACCCCTGCCTCCCCTTCCCCTCCCCCCTTCCTCACTGGTCTGCCCCATTCTCCCTGTTGACTTCTTGTTATCTGGGTGCCTGCAGAGGAAGCCATAGAGGAGCTGGAGGGGATCCTAAAGTTGATGCTGGGGGCTTCTGTGCAGGTGAGAGAGGAAGGGTGGGGAGCCTGGGAAATGGGGAGTGGGGGAGGATGGGGGAGATGGGGGAACCTGAGAGACTCGAGTGAGGGACTGGGAAATGGGGGGATGGGGGAGTCTGGGAGACCCAAGGGGAAAGAAGTGGGAGAATGGGGGTACCTCTCCAGGGTGGAGTGGCTGAGGACCCATAAAGGGGGATCCCCTGCTCCTCTTGTCCGCAGTGTGAGCACAGGGAGCTCTTTATTCGCCACATCCAAGGACTTAGCCTGGGGGTGCAGAGCGACTTGGCGGCTGCCATCCAGGAGGTAGGCTGGCTCCTGGCCTGTCCCTCTGCTCCTCTGCCTTTCCCCCCCCCCCCCGTACCCTCCTCCAGCTCCGAGGGGCCTGGCTGGACACAGCCTAGAGTCTTCTTGTCTGCCCCTTCTTTTCAGCTGGGGATACTGAGGCCCAGAGGTGGGAACCTCCCCCTTCTCCCCAGGGCAGGGAGCTGGGGAGGGACACCCAGCCCTGGAACTCAGGTTCTCTGACTACTTGCCCAGTGACCTCATGTCTCTACTGCCCCCCCACTGTCTTCCAAATGACCCTTCCTGGAGCCTGCCCGGTGCCAGGCCATGTGCCAGGCACAAAACCAGGGGAGGGGGGATGGGGGAGATGTCTGTAGCATGCCCATGGGGGGAGGGGTGGAGACTCTAAGAGAGCAGGGTTTGGGGCCACGAGGGCCCAAGTTCAAATCCCAGCTTGGCTGCTGATCCCGCGTGTGGTCTTGGGTGACTCCGAACTTCCACGTGCCTCCATGTCAGCTGTAATCAGAGGCTGGATTCGATGCCCTTCTCACCCTAAAACGGAGGGTGCTGAATCATTTCTTCATCTGCACATGGGGGATTGAGCCCTCTGGCCTCGGAGGCCCTGTCCAGCCTCAGGACACTGGGGACATGGAAGAATCTCAGCTGGAGAACCTGGGAGGGCTTCCTGGAGGAGGGGGCACCGAGCTGGGCCACAAAGGGAGAGTCCGATTTCTACAGGGGACGGTTTTGTGTTCCAGCCAAGGTGGGGGACGCCCAGTCTGCGTGCTGTGTCCCCAGCTGCAGAGGTGGGAGTTCTTGGGCTAGCCCCAAGCTGGCTCTCCTCTGTCCCCAGGTGAGCCAGCCGGGGGCAGGCGTGGTGCTGGCCCTGGCAGGGCCTGAGCCAGGGGAGCTGGCGGCCCCAGAGCTCGAGCTGCTGGTCCGAAGTCACATGGAGGCTTTAGTGAAGCTGGCACGGGAGCGGGACCGGGCAGCCCAGGTCCGCAGCAAAGGCAGGCTGGGCCCGGGCTGTGGGCAGGGGCGGGCCAAACTGGGCAGTGCTGGGTGCTGGGGCCAGTGAAGGAGGGGGCTGCAGCAATAATTATAATAGTTCCTTGGGGCATCTCAGGGGAAGCCATCCTGGAGTGCCAGGGGGCAGAGGGAGCTGGTCATGGGTCCGAGGGAGATGGGGGTAGCAGTCTGCGGTTAGTTTGCAGGCTGTGGGCTGGGTGGGGAGAAAGAAGCTCACGTGGTTCCCCTTCCACCCTCTCAGCGCCTAGCAGAGATGCAACAGGAGCAAGAGCTGCTCTCCCTCCAGCCAGAACCCCCCCAGAGGGGGTCTCAAGAGGGACCCCCCCACCACCTGACTCTGCAGCTGGCAGACGCCAAGGCCCAGCTCAGGAGACTGAGGCAGGAGCTGTGAGTGACAAAGCTTGGGGGAGGGGAGGGGGGAGCAGGAGCTGGGGAGGGGGGCTGGCTGGAGGGGAGTGGGCAGAACTGGGGGGAGTCAACTGGGGGAGAGTGGACAGAACTGGGGGGGATAGAATCAACTGGAGGGGTGAGGTTGGCTGGAGGGAGGGGCCAGAGCTGGGGGAATGGGCCAGTTAGTGAGAGGGGCTGGGGCTGAGTTCTCAGGGGTCTTCCAGGACCACAGTATCTCCTCACAGCCTCTAACCCCCTTTCTCCAGGGAAGAGAAGGCTGAGGAGTTGTTGGACTCCCAGGGAGAGGTGCAGGGGCTGGAGGCTGAGATTCGGAGGCTGCGGCAGGAGGTAGGGTCCCCCCTGTTGCAGCTGCCTTTGGGGCATCCTCCTGCCCGGGGTCACCTTGCTCTGCCTCTTCCCGCGGGCCCACTCCATCCCTGACCCCAGGCCTGGCAGACCTCCGCTGCCGGACTTCCGGCCTTCTCCCAGGCTCTGGGCCCCCTTCCCTGCTCTCTGCCCCGGGCCCAGGCTCCTCCTTGCTCCGCAGGCGCAGGTACTGTCGGGCCAGGCCAGGAGAGCGACTGTGTACCGAGAGGAGGCAGAGATGCTCCGCGAACGGGCCGGGCGCCTGCCCCGGCTGCAGGAGGAGCTGCGGAGGTGCCGGGAGAGGCTCCACGCGGCCGAGGCTTACAAGGGCCAGCTGGAGGTGAGGGAGGGAGAAGGGGGCCAGGGGGAGGGGCCTGGTCACTAAGTGAGGTTCAGGGGGAGGGGCCTGGTCATTAAGTGAGGTCCAGGGGGTGGGGCCTAGTCATTAAGTGAGGTCCAGGGAGAGGATCCTAAATTAAGAGGTGGTAAGGGCCCTCCGCTCCATGGGGTCCTTCATTTGACAGATGGGGAAACTGAGGCCCAGAGAAGTGATTTGTCTGAGGTGACACAGCTGATTTGGCAAACTGGCTTGCCTTTCTCAGGTGTCCGATTCTGGCTAAGGGTCTAAGGGACAGCTGGGTAGTGAGAAAGCCATGGGTCCTTTTCCTGGCTCATGCTAGCCGTGGGGGCCACTGCAGGAGCAGACCCCAGTCACACCATGTATGGAAGGTCTCTGCACATGTTCACCACTAATAATAAGTGGGAGCTACTTTATTATGTGTGTGGGATCTGCTGTGGGCCATGTTGGCTGGTGGAAAGAACCCAAGATCTGAAGTCAGAGGAACGAGTTCTCAGTCTGACTCTGCTGCTAAGAACCTGGCACAAGCCCTCTCTTCTCAGGGCCTCAGTTTCCCCTTCTGTACAGTTGGGGGCTCATAGTAGCCGATCTCCAGGAACAAGCCTGTTCCTGATCCGCTCCTTCCTCCGCAGGAGGAGCGGGCCCTGTCGGGAGCACTGGAGGCTGCCCGGGCATTGCTGGAGGGGCAGCTGGACGCTGCCCGGGAACGCTGCTCTCGTCTTCATGAGACCCAGAGGGAGAACCTCTTGCTGCGGGCCCGGCTCGGGGAGGCCCACGTGGTGAGGGCGAGGTGATCCCT
>JAJPUD010004435.1:33262-58186 GCA_023553655.1 Myrmecobius fasciatus
TTCACTCAGCATCAGTTCATGCAAGTCCCTCCAGGCCTCTCTGAAATGGTCCTGCTGGTCGTTTCTTACAGAGCAATAATATTCTATAACATTCATATACCATAATTTATTCAGCCACTCTCCAATGGATGGGCATCCCTTCAGTTTCCAGTTTCTAGCCACTACAAAAAGGGCTGCCACAAACATTCTTGCACAGGTGGGTCCCTTTCCCTCCTCTAAGATCTCTTTGGGATATAGGCCCAGTAGAAACACTGCTGGGTCAAAGGGTATGCACAGTTTGACAACTTTTTGAGCATAGCTCCAAATTGCTCTCCAGAATGGTTGGATCCATTCACAGTTCCACCAACAATGTATTAGTGTCCCAGTTTTCCCACATCCCCTCCAACATTCATCGTTATCTTTTCCTGTCATTTTAGCCAATCTGACAGGTGTGTAGTGGTACCTCAGAGTTGTCTTAATTTGCATTTCTCTGATCAATAGTGATTTGGAGCAACTTTTCATATGACTAGAGATGGTTTTAATTTCATCATCTGAAAATTGTCTGTTCATATCCCTTGACCACTTATCTATTGAAGAGTGGCTTGAATTCTTATATATATGAGACAATTCTCTATATATTTTAGAAATGAGGCCTTTATCAGAACCATTAAATGTAAAGATGATTTCCCAATTTGATGCTTCCCTCCTAATCTTGTCTGCATTTGTTTTGTTTGTACAGAAACTTTTTAACTTAATATAGTCAAAATTATCCATCTGGTGTTCAATTAGGAATTCCAGGTCTTCTTTGGACATAAATTTATTCCATCTCCACAGGTCTGAGAGATAAACTATATTACGTTCCTCTAACTTGCTTACAAAGTCCCTCTTTATATCTAGATCATGAACCCATTTAGATCTTATCTTGGTATGTGGTGTTAGGTATGGGGGCCCCTACATTTCCAGTAATGAGGGGCCTGATCCATTGGTGGGTGGCCCCCTGCGTAGGGTCAATGGCAGTCAATGGTTAATTATGATTCCTCTTTGAGCTGATCGATCAGTTGACCAATAAGTTTTTGTTTCTACACATCGGACACCGTGTTAGGTGCCGGAATCAGGTCCTGCCCTCAAGTTGACGTTTTATTGGGAGAGAGAGCTTGAACATACATGTATGTGGGAATGCCTCCATGTAGATTATGCGTGTGGACGTGCACATAGGACAGACTAGACCAGAGGATGCACTTGGAGTGTGAGGGGCAGGGCTAAGGGGAAAAGGGGAGCCCAGTGAGCTTTGAAGGGCCCTGAGCATTCTAGGAGGGAGAGTTTAGGAGAGAGAGCACTCCAAGCCTGGGAGACAGGCAGGGCCAAGGGGAGAAGACCATATGGAGGAGGCTTAATTTTAGTTTAGAGAGCTGGGGGGTGGGCAGGTGGCGGGGAGTTTGCAAGGCTGAATCACAGGGATTGGCAGAGTTGCTGAGAAGGGACATGAGTTTTAGATGATCCCTTTGGCAACAGAATGGAAGATGCATTTAGGTTTAAGAGGGAGGGTGGCTCAGTGAGAGCCCACTGCCATAGGACAGGTGAGAGATGATGGGAGCCTGAGCCCAGGTGCTTGTCTAATGGGTTACAGGATCTTGGTGTCTGGAAAGTTGCTCTCAAAAAAAAAAAAGTTGCTCTCCTTCCCTTTAGTTCCCCTTCCTCTTTCTAATGCTGACCTCATGGGCTGCTCTCTTTGGTCTCCCTTCCTTCTTCCAATGCTGACCTCATGGGCTGCTCTCCTTGGTCTCCCTTCCTTCTTCCAATGCTGACCTCATGGGCTGTTCTCCTTGGTCTCCTTTCCTCCTTCTATTGCTGACCCCATGGACTGCTCTCCTCCTTGGTTCCCCTTCTTCCTTCCAATGCTGATCTTGTGGGGCTGCTCTCCTTGCAGCTCCAGCACCAGGCTTCCTTGCCCCTGAAGACAGAAGACCTGGCTGAGCCAGGGAGAACCACAGAAGCTCCTGCTGCAGTGGAGGTAGTCCAGGAGACCTTGAGTGGGCGGCTCATCATGGTGGAGCGCAGTGTGAGTTGGGGCCTGGGCAGGGTCATGCTGGGACAGGTGAGTTGACTCAACCTGACTGTGCTTCTCCTCCCTGGTCAGAATGCAGCCCTGGCGGCTGAGAAGGCTGCTCTGCAGGGGCAGCTGAGGCAGCTGGAGGGCCAGCTGGGGACTCTGCAGGGCAGGGTCCAGGAGTTGCAGCTGCAGAGTAGTCGGACTCAGGAGCACAACAGCCACCTCCAGGTGAGTCCCCTCTCCCCAGCCCAGCCAGGGAAGACCCTTCTGCCCTCTGGGACAATCCCCTTTCTTTCTCTCTTCCCCCACTCCCCCCACAGTCAGTCAGGGGGACTGGGCTGTGCTCCTTTGGCAATCTTTGGCCAATGTTTTGATGAGCCTTCATTTCCAGGTGACCGCTGGAGTCCCTATGACCCCATCATCATCTTCAGCCTTCATCTTCTTTTCCTTCTCATCTCCTCCTCTCTCTGCCACTCTCCTCTCTCTTCTACCTTCCTTCTTCCTTTCTCTCTCCATCAAGGAAAGCATAAGATCTAGGAATAAAGGTGGGTCCCAGTGGACCTCGGTCCTGATCTGACAGCCTCTGGACACTTTTTTTTTTTGTTGCTTTTTTGCTGAGGCAATTGGGGTTAAGTGACTTGCCCAAGGTCACACAGCTAGGAAATGTTAAGTGTCTGAGATCAGATTTGAATTCAAGTCTTCCTGACTTCAAAGCTGGTGCTCTATCCACTGCACCACCTAGCTGTGGACACTTAAAATTTTTTTTTTCAATTAACAAGTACTTTAAAAATGAATCTGTCCCTTCTCTCTCTCCCTTCCCTCCATCAAACAAATTTTCAAAAATAAAACAAAAACCTAACCAAAAAGAAAACTCGCCACATCAGAAAATGTGTCTCTTTCTGCATTTCTCCCCTCTCAGGGGGGAGATTTTGACATTTTCCTTCATTTGACCTCATGCCTTACCATTGTCTCCATCAGAGTTCTAAAGTCTCTCAAAGTCTTTTTTTTTTCTTATAATGTTGTCATTATATAAAGTATCCTCCCGCTTCTGCTCTCTTTCCTCTGCTTCTGTTTGTACTACCCAGAATTCTCTCTAAACCTCTCATTATTTTTTTTTTTTTTACAGCACAATAGGATTCCACTACATACATCCACCATGTTCCCCAAGAGAAAATCTTTTTTTGGTGGCCACAAAAACAAAGCTGCCGTAAACAATTTTTTTGGTACATATAGAGTCTTTTCCTCTTACTTTGACTTCTTTGGAGCATAAGCCTAGTAGTGAGCCTCCTGGCTCCAAGGACATGCAAGAGTTTGGTAATTGTTTTGGACATAGATCCAAATTGCTTTCTGGAACGATTGGACTATAATTCACAGCTCCCCAGCGGTGCATTAACATACATATTTTTCCACAGCCCCTCCAACATTTGTCATTTTCCTCTTTAATTATGTTGGTTCATCTGATAGGGGTGGGATAGAACTTCAAATTTAATTTGTATTTCTCTAATTCTTAGTGATGTAGAACATGGTTGTTAATAGCTTGAATACTTCTGTAAGAAATTACCCACTATCTCTTGGTCATTTATCTATTGAGGAAAGCCTCTTAGTGTTATAAATTCGAATCAGTTCTTTTCATATCTTGGAAATGAAACTCATAGCAGTGATTTTTTTTCCTAATTACTTTCCCCCTTCTAATCATTACTATATTAGCTTTTTGCAAAAAAAAAATAATTTGCTATAATCCAAATTATCAGTTTATCTTAGGCAATCATCTCGATCACTTGTTTGGTCAGGAAGTCTTCCTTTCCATGGATCCAAGAGATAGTTTCTTCCTTGTTCATAATGTGACTTTTAATATCTAAGTCAAGTATTCATTTGGAGCTTATCTTGGTATATGGTATATGGTATAAGGTAAAACTAATTTCTGCTGTCCAGCTTTCCCAGTATTTTTGTAATATAGTTTCCCCAGTAACCGAGGTCTTTGAATTTATAAAACATGATGTTTCTGTATTTGTTTTCTTTTGTTTGTGGTATACTTAATCTGTTCTGCTTCATTTTTTAAAAACGGGTATCCAATCATTTTAATGTCTATTGCTTTATATTCCCATACTGCTGTGTTTAAGAGCCTGCACTGATAGAATCCTTTCCTTCCTACTTTTTTTTTTCATTATTGCCCTTGAGATTTTTGACTTTTTGGTTCTCCAAATACTTTTTTTTTCCTCTTTTTAATTTTTTTTTGGTGTGAATTTGGAACAGCACTGAATAAATTAATTTCTTTTTTACATGTTTTTAAATGAAATCCTTTATTGAACGAAAGATCAATAATTAAATTTTATTGTAGCTCTTGACTCTGTGTTGTCTTCTCTAATTGCTAAGGTTGGTTTTATGATAAGTGAATAAATTAATTTAGATAGTACTGTCATTTTTATTATGTTGACTCTACCTACTCATGAGCAATTAATTTTTCTCTATCCAGGCTTCTTCCTTCCTTCCTTCCTTTCTTTCCTTCTCCTTTTTATTTTATGTTTTGAGATTAGGTCTCTTTATCTTGCCCAGGCTGGAAATATAGTGTCCTGATCCCACTGCTGATTGGCACAGAGACTTTGACCTACTCTGATTTCAACTCTTCTTAGGCAGCAGGTGCCCTTCCCCCAACAATGACTCAACATTTTGGTTCCCGACCTGAGAAGCTCATTTGCCTTAGCCCAGTGCAGTTTAGAACCCCAGAATTTAAGGGATCCATAAACCTTGATTTCCCCAAGAACAGGGATTATGGATATGTTGTCACCATCCCTGCTGGTCTCGATTTCTGCAGAGACTATTTTGTAATTAGATTCCTATAGTATCTGGATGAATCTTGTAAGATACTATTCCATATATTTTATAACTTCTGTATTTATTTTAAGTGGAACTTCTTTTCCTGGCTCTTTGTATATATTAGAATGCTGATGATTTATTTGGATTTATCTTACAATCTTACAGCAACTTTGCTGAAGTTATTAATTATTTAAATTAATTTTGGATGATGCTCAAAAATTTTCTTAGTATCCTATTATATAACTTGCAAAAAAGATAATTTTGTTTCCTTTCCCCCTATGCTTATTCCCTCAGTTTCTTTTTTTTGTTTTTTTGTTGTAGCTGTCTATCATTTCTAGCGGTAGTGGTGATGCAGAGTGCCCTTGATTTACCTTGATCTGATAGGAAAGCCCTCTAACCTTATATGTAACATTTACTCTGGGATTTAGATAATTACTACTTGCTATTTTAAAGAAAGGCCACTTATTTCTATAATTCATACGGTTTTTAATGGAAATAAAGGGTGGATTTTGTCAAAGACCTTTTTCAGCCAAATCATAATATTTTCACTTTTTTTTTAACATATTGATTTAATTTTTTTTCTTTCTCATGATTTTCCCTTTTGGCCTGATTTTTCTTGTACAACATGACAAATATGGAAATATGTTTAAAAAGATAGCACATATATAATCTTTATCAGACTGCTTGTTGTCTTGCGGAGGAGAGACGTAAGGGAGTGAGGGAGACAAATTTGGAACACAAAATCTTACAAAAATTAATGTTGAAACAATAAAATATTATTGAAAAGGCTTTTCAGCATCTATCGATATAATCGCATTATTTTAAATGTATTTTATTAAAATGGTTGATTTTATTTATTGTCTTCCTTATGTTGAACCAAATGCATTCTTCAGACAAATACAACCTGATCTTCCTAATTTCTACTGGGGTTCAGTCTCATTTCTCACAATGAATACCTATGTAACCTGGGACACTTAATTGAACCTTTTTTCCCTCCAAAAAATGAGGGTTTTGGGCCAGATGATTTGTGGTGCCCCTTCCAGCTTGAGATCAATGAGCCTACTAACTCTATGCCCTTTGTAAGTCAGTTCACCTGCAGCCTCAGTTTCCCTGTCTGAGATCCTAATCATTACAGTACTTTAGCATGATTACTACAGGTATTCTTTCTCTTCCTCCTCACCCTTTCCCTCTTTTCTTCCTTCTCTTTATCTTTCCATCCTTCCTAATTCATCCTCAGGCAGAGAAAGCTGTGCTGGAGCAACAGAGTCAAGAGTTAAGAGAGAGACTAGGGGCTCTGGACACGGAAATACGAGGGGCTCGGCGGGAACAGGAGGAGAAGTGGGTGCAGCATCAGGCGCTGCTAAGGGACCACGAGGCTTTGGGGCGACTGCAGCAGCGGCAGGAGGCAGAGCTGGAGGGCCTCCTGGGTCGCCATCGGGAGCTGAAGGCCACCTTGAGGGAGCTGGAGCTGACCCACAAAGAGCTGCAGGGCAGGTGAGCCCAGCCCACCTGCCCCTTGCCATCCTTCTACTGGCCTCTTCCCAACTTCTACAGGCCCCTTACCATCCCCACACTGATCCCTTCCCATCCACCTACTGGCCTTCCCAACCCTTTCTAAGCCCCTTCCCATCTCCCCACTGACCTCTTCCTCTCCCTCTTCTGGCCTCTTCCCACCACTGCTCTTCCTCTGTCCCTCCACCTGAAGTCTTAGAATCTTTTTGCCTTAGAGAGCACCTGAGAGCCCCATGGGGGGGAAATAAAACCAATCAGTTAATCAACAAACATTTATAAAAATGCTTTTGCTGGCTAGGCTCTGGGGAGTCCAAGAAGGTCATAGCCAGACCCTGTCCTCAAGGAGCCTGCTTCTTTTTTTTTAATTTTTTTTTTCTTTCTTTCTTTCTTTTTGTTTTTGGTTGAGGCAATTGGGGTTAAATGACTTGCCCAAGATCACACAGCTAAGATGTGTTAAGTGTCTGAGGCCAGATTTGAACTCAGGTCTTCCTGACTTCAGGGCTGGTACTCTATCCACTGCACCACCTAGCTGCCCCCTTTTTTAAAATTTTTAATAAAAAGTTTGTACTTAATAGCATTTAGTTTTTTTCCAATCACATGTAAAGAAAGATAGCTTCCAACCTTCATTTTTGTAAGATTTTCAGCTCCACCCCCCCTCCCTCAAACTCAGAAAGCAGTTTGATCTGGGTCAGACTTGTTCCATCACATTTCCACCCTGGTCATGTTGGGAGGATCAGAACAAAAGGGAAAATCCAAGGAAAAGCAAAACCCCAAAGTGAGAGTCTGCTGCCTCGGCCTGCGTTCAGACTCCATGGCTCTCTCTCCGGATGTGGACGGCCTTTCCATCGAGAGTCTTGTGGAGTTGAAGAAGCTCAGTTCTAAGTGGAGGAGGAGACTTAGAAGTCAGCATACAGAGAGAAAGTAGCTGGGGAGGGCAGCAGGGGGGTGAGGGAAGACCCTTCCTGCAGAAGGAGGCACTTGGGTAGCTTAAGGAAGTGTGGGGGGGGTGTTGTAAGACACGGAACTAAAGGAGAGGGAGCAGTCCAGACCTGGGGATGGATGGGGAATAGTGGGTAAGAGACAGAAGACAGAATCCACGAGGGGTGAGCAACCGTGGCAGAAGCTGCAGAAATCAGCAAGGGTGCTAGAAAAGAGACCGTAGCGTCAGGCCATCAGGAGCTCATTGACAGCTTTGAGAAACTGAGGTAGATGTTTGCCAAGAGAGGCGGTGCTGGGTGGTGGAAAGGAGGCTGGACTTGGACTCAGGAAGGGAGTTTGATTCTTGCATCTAATAGTTACTATGGAGTGGCTCTGGGCAAGCTATTCCCCCTCTGGGCCTCCAGTCTAGATGGCCCTGAATGTCTTTTCCAATATTAGATCTCCATGATCTGAATGTACCAGCTGGTCCAACCAGCATTTATTATGTGCCTACTGTGTGCAAAGATAAGGGTATATAGTTGTTCAGTTATTTCAGCTGTGTGTGACTTTGTGACCCCATTTGGGGTTCTCTCAGCAGAGATAGAGGAATGGTTGGCCATTTCCTTTACAGATGAGGAAACTGAGGCAAGTAGAGTGAAGGGACTTGTCCAGGGTCACACATCACACAGCTGGGAGTTGAGTTCTCCTACCTCCAACCCTTCTGGGGCCACTCTATCCATGGGCCACCTCACTGCTCAGGAAGGATGTAAAGAACAGACAAATGACCGGTCCCTTCCTTTGAGAAACTTGCATTCTTTTTCTTTCTTTTTTTTTCTTTTCCTTTCTTTTCTTTTTTTTTTTTGCTGAGGCAATTGGGGTTAAGTGACTTGCTCAGGGTCACACAGCTAGTTAAGTGTCTGAAGCTGGACTTGAACTCAGGTCCTCCTGACTTCAGGGCTGGTGCTCTATCCACTGCCCCTAAGGAACTTACATTCTATGGGGAATGTCAGCTGTCCTTTAGTCTATTTTGCTTAGACAGATGGGGAAACTGAGGCCCCGGGATGGCTCTGGGCCCAGATGCCGGTTTTGTGGCCCCTCTTGGGACATCCCCCTTCACACATCTGTCTCCTGTTTCCCCACAGGCACGAGCAGCTGCAGGCTCAAAGAGCCCAGGTGGAGGCCCAGGCCGTGGCTCTGCAGGAAGAACGGGAGAGGCTGGCCCAGGACAGGCTGCACCAGCGGGGCCTGGAAGAGGAGCTCCGGCGGCTGCAGAGCGAGCACGAGAGGTGCCAGCCTAGCTGACCCCCATCCGGGCTCCGTCCAGTCCCCATCCTCCGCTCTCAGCCTCTCTGGGCTTCCCCTGCACAGACTGGGCCCTGGCTATCCTCCTCCTTGCTGGGGGAGGCTGGGCAGGGGCTGCTGGGGGAGAGGACAAGGGAAGTGGCCTTTCCCACCCACACCTTCTCCTCACAGGGCCCAGGTGTCCTTGGCCGAGGCCTCCAGGGAGCGCGGGGAGCTCCAGGGTGAACGGGGTGAGCTGCGGGGCCGGCTGGCCCGGCTGGAGCTGGAGCGGGCACAGCTGGAGGCCCAGGGCCAGGGCCTCCGGGAGGCCAACCAGAGGCTGGACCTCAGTGTCTGCCGGCTGACCACACAGTGCCAGGTGGGGCTCAGGGCAGTGGGGAAGGCAGGCTGGGGGCATGGCCCCCGGCTGCGCCCTCACTCACACCTTCTGGGCTGGGCTGGGGGCAGCTGCTGACCGAGCTGAGGGCCGCCCAGGAGGAGGAGAACCGGCAGCTGCTGGCCGAGGTGCAGGCACTGAGCCGGGAGAACCGGGGGCTCATGGAGCGCAGCCTAGAGAGCCGGGACCACCTGCACCGAGAGCAGCGCGAGTACCTGTGAGGGCCCTCTCCCCACCTGGGCCATCCTGCCCTGCCCTCCCCAGCCCCCTGGACTTCTCATCTCCCCCCCCCATTCCCCTAAGAATAGTGGGGGGAACTCCTAAATGGTAGTCAGACCTGAGTGCAAATCTCCCCCCAGATCCTTACTGTCTGTGTTGAGCACTGTCAATCACAACTAACTGCAAGCTACTTCACCTTTCTGGGCCTCAGTTTCCCCCTCTGTAAAAGCGGGATCTGGGTCCCTTCCAGCTGTAGATCTGGGATCCTGTGACCCTTCCATCCCCTCTGAGCCGGTACCATTCTGGTCTCCTTGCAGGGACCAGCTCAATGCTCTGAGACGAGAAAAGCAGAAGTTGGTGGAAAAGATTATGGACCAGTACCGAGTGCTAGAGCCCGGGCCCCTGCCCCGAACCAAGTGAGTCCTCCCCTCTGCTCTCAACCTTTGGCTCTCTTCTGGCTCCAGGGCCTGCTCTGGACGCTCTTTGTGCCCTGCAGGCCCTGGCCTGATATGCCCCTAATCTTGGCCCTTGAGCCTGTACCCCATCTCTGTTCCTTCTTCCTCCCCCCAAGGAAAGGCAGCTGGCTGGCAGACAAAGTCAAAAAGCTGATGAGACACAGGAGGGAAGGGGGTCTCCATGGAGGACCCCGACCAGGGGCCGAGGGAGCCGGCAGCACTGAGAGCTTGGGAGGCCCCCTGGATGTGGAGCCCCCTGAGGGCAGGGAAGCCAGTGAAACAGGTGGGTCTGGGACTGAGCTGGGGCTGGGGCCAGGGCTCATCCTGTCCTGTCTGCAGCCTTCACCATCCATCGGTCCACCATTAGCCTCCGATCTCGGTCTCCTTCCCGGGACGCCCTGTGTCTCCCAATACTGAGATGCTCCTATCAGGGAACTGCCCGCCCATGACCTGAGACTTCCCTGGCCCAGGTGGACCGGGCCGTCTCCAAGGTACAGGCTTAGAGACCCAACTGAGCCGGCATCAGAGGCAGGAGTGTTAACAATAATGATGATAATTTGCCATTTGGTGAATCATTTATCAGTATTGCTACTTGTGACACTTCTGGCAACTGTGGTTTTCTTGGTGCAGGGCGTAGCTGGTGAGGGACTTCCTCTGGCAATGCAGGACTGTTCTCTCTGCAGCTTCAGAGCTAGGGCACCGTGACTTGCCTAGGGTAACGGAGTCACCGGGTCAGAGAAGTGACGGGAACCTTGGCCTTCTGATTTCCAGGCCGGCCGCCAATCCAATCTATTAACAATAACGACAGCGACACAATCCAGAGAAATACACAGAAGTCGGCGAATAGGGGCTGGGTCGTTCTACACACTTTATTTTTCATCTGCTTTTAATTATTTCTTTTATTTTTTTATATCACCATCATTTCTGAATATATTAATCTCCCTCCTTCCCCCATGGGCCATCCCATGTAACAAAAGAAGAGGGAAAAAAATCAGTTAGTCCATCCCAACCAATCAACCCATTAATTGTGATAGTGTATGCAGTATTCCACACCCCCAGTCCCACATTTCCGCAAAGGGGCTTTCCTCAGCTCTTCTCTAAGGCTAAACCTTGAATGTTGGGAGTTGTGGGCAGATGAAGCTAGGGGACTCAACTTTGAGTTCAATTTTGACTCCCATCTCTGACAGTGACTAACTGGTTCATTACGGTCCTTTTCCCTCATCTATAAAGTGTAAGAGATTTGTTGGGGGAGAAAGCGAGAAAATGTGTGTGAAGTTCTTTGCAGACCTTAAAGTACTCTGTAGGTGCTAGCTTTTAACAAAATCATTGTGTCCGAGAACACGTGCAGCTTTCCACTTTTTCTTAACAGAAAAAGAAGGAAGGGCGTTCTGATCTCGGCTGTCCAGAGCCAACTTTGCCCATCGTATTGGATCAGAATCCTCTTGCCTTTCAGTGTTGCGTTCATTTTTTATGGTCGTCATTAAGTATATTGCTCTTCAGCTCTCTTCCCTCTGTATTTCCTCTCTTTTATCGATGTAAGTATTTAGAGAGAGAAATCTCCCCTTAAGTACTGCTTTGGCTGTATCCCACAAATTTGGCTATGGCATCTCATTTTTTGTCATTATCTTTAATGAAATTATTGATTGTATCTCTGGTTTGTTCCTTGATCCACCTATTCTTTAGTTTCTAATTAATTTTTAATATATACTTCAAAAGCCCTTTATTGAATGCAATTTTATTACATACTGATCGGAAGGGATGCATTTAATATTTCTGCTTTTATGTGTTTACTTGTGAGTTACAAGCCTAGATCTTTTACCTCCTGGAATATCATATTTTAAGCTTTATAATGGTGGCTGCTAAATCTTGTGTGATCCTGACTGTGTCTCTGAGGTACGTGAATTCTTTTTTTTTTTTTTTCTGGTTTTCAGCAGTATTTTTTCTTTGAGTTGGGAGTTCTGGATTTTGGCTATCCTATTTCTTAGAGTTTTTATTTAGGGGTTTCTTTAATGAGGTGATCATTGGATTCTTTTAGTTTCTGCTTTGTTCTAAGTTCTAAGATATCTGGGCAGCTTTCTTTAATGACTTCTTGAAATATTATGTCTAAGCTCTTTTTGTTGTTGTTCATAACTTTCAGGTAATCCAATCATTCTTTTTTCCCCTCCTTTTATCTAGTATTTTATTTCCCTCAGCTACATATAAGAATAATTTTTAATATTCATTTTTAAAACTTTGAGTTCCAAATTCTCTTCCTCTCTCCTTCCCTACCTCCTCACTAAAAAAGCAATAATCCAGTGATTCTGAAATTATCTCTCCTCAATCTGTTTTTCAGGTCACTTTTTTTTACTATAGAATATTTCACATTTTTCTATTTTTCCAGTCTTTTTAACTTTTAAAATTTTTTTTAATTAAAGCTTTTTATTTATAGAACATGAGTGATTTTTTTACATTGACCTTTGCAAAAAATTGCTTTTTTGTTCCAAATTTTTCCCCTCCTTCCCCCCACTCCTACCTCTAGATGACAGGTAGTCTAATACATGTTAAATATGTTTTTAACTTTTTAAAAATTGTTTCTTGATGTTTCATGGAATCATCAGCTTCTTCAATGAGATTTTAAAATCTTTCCCAAGCTGTTAAATATCTTTTCTTATCTTTTTTTCCCTGATAGCTCTCATTTGGTTTAAAAAAAATCATTTTTAGATTTAAAGACAAAACCAAAAACCTCTTGCTTTAACTGTTCTAGGGATTCTTGTTGGACTTTCGTTCAGGCTGCATTTTTCTTTCAGGCTTTGTTTACAGATGTTTTTAGATCATTCTCTTCTTTTGGATTTGTATGCTGAGTTTTCTTGTCACCAAAATAACTCCTTATGGTCAGGTTCTTTTTTTTTTTGTTTGTTCATCCTTCCTGTCTACTTCTTGATTTTGGACTCTAAAGGTGCTGGGCTTTGCACACTTCTGGGGGAGGAAAGAGTTCATTTGAGCTTCTGTTCTTTTATGTCCTGCTGCTTTCATAGCTCAGGCTGGAGACCTGCAAGTTTTCAAAGTGTGATTCAGGAAGAGATCTGTTTGCTGTCCTCCTGCTCTGAGTTAGGCAGATTTCTGACCCAGATTTGGGCCTGTTGGCTTGTGTGTGGCTGAGTAGAGTGACACTGGACTTAGTCACTGTTCTGTAGGTTTAGATGACTGAACCACTGGATTTCCTTTGGTCTTGGTTTCCTGCCTTAGTTTATTCCATTGTAGGCTTTTGTGCTGGTCTTTCCGCTGTTTTTGTGCTCAGAGCTATGGTTCTGGAACTTAGTACATGGTGAGAACTCCTGTTTCCTTGTGAAAGGGACCATTACTCTCTGCCCTGGATCTATGATCCAGAGTTAGGTTATGGGTGACAGCTTCCAGATGGCACCTGTTTATTCATGTAGTGCGAGTTTAGGAATCCCCTGAAATCTCTTTTTAAAAAAATTTTATTTCCCTAAATATTTCCCAATTTTATGTAAAAAATGTAACAATCATCTTTTTAAAAATTGGGTTGAAAGCTTTTTCTGCTTTGCTGTCCTGTTCTCATTCCCTCTCTTGGCCCTCTTTGTGTCCCTGTGCACTGGAATAATTCCTACTGTTGGTGCCATTGAGTGCTTCTGGTCAGCCTCACTTCCCTGTATCTGGAGCCTTCTTTGTCTCTTAAGCCTTCCTGAGCTGGGAAAATGACTTACTACGACTTCTCCTTGGCTTTCCTGGTCAGATTTTGGTCTGATGCATTTTCTAGTAGCATGGAAGAAGAGTGCTGGGTGAGCTAGACAAAAAGGCTTCTTCTCTCTTTACCATCTTGATTCTGTCCTTTGCATCAGTTAACATTGGTCTTCTTATGCCTCTCTGAATCCTTTCTAGTTCTTTATTTACCCTTTTTGCGCAGTACTATTTTTTTTTTTTTTTGCTGAGGCAATTGGGGTTAAGTGACTTGCCTAGGGTCCCACAGCCAGGAATTGTTCAGTGCCTGAGACCACATTTGAACTCAGGTCTCCCTGACTTCAGAGCTGGTGCTCTATCCACTGTGCCACCTAGCTGCCCCTATGCAATATTATTGTATGACATCCATGTAGCATATTTTGTTCAGCCATTCATTGCCTTTTCAATAGACACCAATTTTGTTTCTTAATTTTTTTTGTTTTGTTTTGGTTACCCTCCAAGAGGTGATAGTTATATCTTGCTTTATATTAGTGTCTTACTTTCTATCTTCAACCAACTTGGAGTAAATGTCCAATTGTAGGATCTCTGGATCATGTATAATTCCAACCAGAAAGCGTTAGATGCCTATTACATGCAAGGCACTATAATTAGCTAGTGAACATAATTAGGCCCCTATTATATGCCAGGCACTATGCTAAGCACTAAGGATACTATGAATGGCAAAAGGCAAAAACTCTCCTCTAGCTCACAGTCTACTCTCAGAATACACTGGAAATCCAAAGACAAAACATTAAATACTGCCTGCTCTCAAGTGCATATATGCTGTGGGTCAAAGGGTATGAATGATGTAATCACTTTTTTAGTATATTTTCAATTTTTTTCCAGAATGTTTGATCGATTCACAACTCTGCCAGCTCCATATTAGAGTTTTCCTGCCTTTCTACAACTCCTCCAACATTGACTGTTTTTATATTTTATCGTTTCACCCACCTGATAATTTAATTTACCCTTCTCTTATTCATGATTTGAAGCTGTCTTTCCTTTGGTTGTTGATGTATCGCATTTCTTCTTTTGAAAACTGTTCATTTCCTTTAGCTGCTCATCTATTTAATTCAATTCCATGAATATTTGTTAAATACCTAATATGTACAAGGCATTCTGAAACAGTCCTCGCCCTCAAGGAGCTTAGTTTTACAAGAGAACTCTGAAGACTTGTGTCAATTCCTTGTAAATTTTAGAAGTTCTTGTTATCATCATCCCCATCTAGATCCTCATCATCCTCACAGGAAGGAACTCCCTGCAAGTGCTCAGTGCAATTGTTTCGAGTGGGGAAGGAGAGACTGGGTGCAGATACTCAGGCTCCTGATCCATCCCTTCCTCTCTCCTTTGGCCCAGCCCCTGCCTCCCCTGTGATCCACCTCCTTATTGCTGTGTCTTCTCCTGGTCTAGCTTCCCCAGGGCCTATGCGCCGGGCCCAGAGCTCTCTCTGCCTTCGGGATGAGACTTTGTCTGGTGGGCAGCGGAGGAGGCTGAGCTCACGGCTCCCTTTGGTGAGGGGCTCTGAATCCTTCAGCCCGGGAGATTCCCCCCGCCAGCGGTTCCGCCAGCGTCGTCCTGGGCCTTTAGGGGCACCCAGCTCTGGAAACAAAGGTGAGATGGCCCCGTTCCTTCCCTGTAGACACCGGCTCTCCATCAGTTCCTGGTGGGTCCTCTCCTGAGCCCCTTGACTACTCAGGTTTCCCTCTCCCTTGTCCCTGCCTCCTTTTCCCATTTGGGTTTTTATATTTCTATCACTCCGCTCTCCGGCTTCCCCTTCTCCCAACCACACTTTCCTGTCCCTTTTAGGATGGGATGGTTCAGATGACATCTTGGAGGGGCTGGAGCCTGCTGCTGACCAAGAGGGTGAGGCGGACCTGGGAGGTGAGTAGGAGGAGTGCCCGTGAGGCAGAGGGGAGGAAGGAGCCTGGGCTGGATAAGAATGTGAGAGGGGCAGCTGGAGAAACGTGGGGCTTCCCAGCCCTGCCCCAACACTGTGTCCTCTCCCTCTGTAGGTCCTTTGGAGCAAGAACCCAAGAAAGCTCCTCTTAAATCGTCCCTCAGCCAGTGACCCATGATGAGCTCAGGACCCACTGGACTGAGAGGCGGCATAGAGCAACATCCCCAAGCGCCCATGGCCACGGGGCTCATGGCATGGCTGGGGATGGGAATGGTCTCTGTGGCTGGCTTGTCCTGGGGCCTGGGGCTTGGGGAAAGGCTGCTGGGCCTATGTGCTTGTGTAAGGGCAGCCCTGGGCCTCAGGAGCCCTGAGCCTAGAAGCATGTGGCTTGTGGGACTGGGGCCACCCTGGTCGCTGGGGAGGAGGGGCTGCAGTCCCTGAAGAAGAGCAACATGGGAAGAAGAGGTGCCTTTGAGGAGGGCCCCAAGATGAAGCTTGCCTGGCTTTGGGCTCCGTTCCATTCTATGGAATTCAGCACATGACGAGACCCCTCTTCTGTTATTTAAACCTCAGCTTTGTCTTTGGCAAAACAGGAATAAAGCCTGTGATGGAACCCAGCCTCTGCCTCCGGCCTCTCCCCGGACAGTCCAATTGGACGTTGGGGACCTGTTGGGGCTCCAGGACAAGCTTAGGCCCTGGGCCTGGCTGTGGCTGTGGGGGCGTGCACTCACACATGTGATTGTGTGTGTGTGTGTGTGTGTGTGTGTGTGTGTGTGTGTGTAGAGAACAGAGGGACACTCATTAGGGCAGGAGGTAGGTGTGAGCAGGGGTTTGGGTGAATATTCAGGGCCCTTTCATCGGAGATGGGCTGGAGAGGGGAACCATTCCCTGAGTGTGGGGGCAAGCTGCCCTGGCAGGTCCTGGTCACAGAGCTTTTTCTGGCCCATGTTCTGAATTGGCAAAGGGTCTTCCAGCACCTTAGCATGGCACAGAGTGGCCCTGGATTCTCTGAGGCTCTGCCAGCTGGGTACAAGCTTGGCCAGGCTCTATCTCACTAGGACGAGTTCTAGTGGACTCCCAGAAAGCAGCGAGCCCCAGGAGCCACTTGGTCATGAGTCCTTTGGCCATGACAACTGATAGAAGAGGAAAAGATACAAATGGCCCTCAGTCCCATCTGCCCTTGTGGAGTGATCAGAAAAGCACCCAGAGGAGGCTGGGAAATCACAATCTCTAAGCTTGGTTCTCAGCATGCTCAATGGAAACTCTTTGTCCAGAGGTCAGGGGGTGGCCATGAGGATCAAACATCCTCACACATCACAACATCACTGGGCAGGATCCTTCAGAGGCCATTGAGTGGCTCACTTTCCATATGAGGAAACAGAGGCACAGCCAAGGCTAAGTGACTGGCCAAGGAAATTGCTGGAGAAGATAAATCATCCTGAGTGGGTATTCTCACTAAACCGATCTAGAAGAGAGGAGGAGGGGAGCTAGGGGAAGGACGCCTCCTAGGCTCTCATGTCAGAGGCCTTAGAGGAAGGAGGGGGCCTTATGTTAATACTGCATCCAAGGGCAATGGAACAGCTCTGGACAAGTATTTGTATTTAGATGGGCATGAAAATTATTGCAGAGAATTACTGTTGTTGCAGAGAATGAGGAAGTAGAGAAATTCCCTGAAGAACTATGGCTAGAGGGCACTTAGATGGCCCAGTGGATAGAGCACAGGCTCTGGAGTCTGGAAGATCTGAGTTCAAATCCAACCTCAGTTTTGACACATATTAGCTGAGTGACTCCAATTGCCTCACAAAACAACCAAACAAACAGAACTCATTGTAGCCCTGCAAATCAAGTCAGCATATAGTTTGATACTCTGTGACCTCTGCATAAAGGTGGAAATAGAGGAGGGTGGTGAGAAATACACCCAGAAGCATAAGGTGTGAGATAGGCTAAAGATGGGCAGACTATGGATGAAAAAACCCCGAGAGAGTATGAATGAGCATTTATTTTCACAAAAAGTTATGGTCCAAGGCAATCCTAGTTAACTGGATAGAAAATGCTGTCTGCATCCAGAAAGAGACTCTGGAGATTTTGTTCTAATTTTTCTCTCTCAACATGATTCATAAAGAAATGTGCATTTAAAAAGTCAATATACATGTATAATCAGAAAAAATAAATAAAAGAATTAAACAAAAAGCAAAAAAAAAAAACTTAGGGTCTCCACAATACATGAACCATCATTGAAAACATTCTATTTTAATAAGCAGGAAATGACTCATTACCAATGTGGGAGTCAATTCCTGAATACACTGTGGTCAAGACCACCAACCTATAAAATTAATATAAGGCTAGAAGAAAGAGTAAAAAAACGAAAAAAAAAAGGGTTGCCAGGCAATCGATCCTGACCTATTCAAACTGGCTACTAAAAACAAAAAATGGGTAAAAGGCAGAAGAAGGGTCATAGATCAGATTATAATCATTTCATCCAGAAATTCAACTGAAATGAATTTATTAACATATAATCAATGGCCATAACAAGAACCTAAAAAAAGAACCTTAACTGTCAAAAATCAGATTAACCTGTTAAGCAGAGCAAGAAGGCAGCTGAGGCAATATTAGTTTATAATTTATGCTTGTTCACAAAATTTTGTGGGCAATGTTATAAGCAGTTATATTTTTCATTATATAATATATAATTAATCTATATACATAACAAAATGTAATATATAATATATAATTTAAAAATAATAATTATAATAACAAATTACATTATAATTATAAGAGAGAAACAGTGATGAGTAAAATCAGTTGAAAAGAAGCTTAGTGGGGAATCCAAGTGAGTTAAGTTATCCTGAAGGCACATAAGGATAGGAACAGAAAGGGGAGAGCAGATAAACAGAAAAGATCTGCAGAGATTTTTTTTTTAAATAACTCTTTTCATCAAAAATGTTGAGTCCTCATACTTGAATTCTAATACCATTGACTTAGATGTACCTCTAGAGGGGGCAGAATAGCATTAAATAGAACAAAGGCAGGAAAAATCACTGGATTAGACCATGTGTACAGAAAGGAAGTCCATATCCCTGTGAGGGTGTTAAGGGATCAATTTATGAAGTATTGGAAAAAGGGAAAGATAAGGTCATGGAAAAAATCTTGGCTCATTCATATAAAAATGATAAGCTATGAAATGCTGGTCTCAATCCTCTGTTAAATAGTTATTTGATTGTGCCTTACTCTTTGTGACCCCGTTGGGGGTTTTCTTGGCAAAGACACTGAAGTGGATGGTCATTTCCTTCTCCAGCTCATTTTACAGGTGAGGAAACTGAGGCAAACAGGCTGAAACACAACTGGTTATTGTCTGAATTCAAGGCGATAGGTCTGCCTGACCCCAGGTCCAGCACCATGTCCGTTTGGACAAAAGCTGCCCTTTTGAAAATTTGACAAGGTATCTACCATATGTACCATTATGACAGTCCCTAACCTTAAGGGGTTTTCAATGGAACAACATGTATGTAGATTAACAAGTACAAAATGTATCAAAGTAGGTAACAAAGTATTTTGGGTGGTGGGAGATGGGTAACAAAGTGATTTTGATGGGGAGGGAAGGATTTGGGGGAGATGGATGGCTCAGGAGAGAGTGAGGGGCAACTCAGGGATCCAAGAGGCAGGAGTGACCTCAGCCTGCCTGGGAATTGTCCCTACCTCACCCTTCAGTAGCTACAAACTGCCCTCATCTTCCTGAGTTAGTCACTTCCTAAATTCTCCTTTCCTTCACCATAGGATAATGGTAAGCTTGAGGCAGGAAGGAACCACAGGGGACAGCCCCTGAGAAACACTGCTGCAGTGTCTCCAGTCGCCAAAGGTTGATTCAGGCAGTCCTAGCCCCAGAGAAGGGCACTGATGGCATCCTGCCTCCCTGCCTTCCACTTTTCTAGCTGTGTCCTTACTTGCAAAGGTCATCCCGTCCATCTGAGTGGCACACAGACCTGGCACTGGGTTCCCCTGCTGGGCAAGCCACAGAGGCGGGGCTGCATGGATTGGCTGAACCGCCTTGTAACTGAGCTATTCTCCTGCAGAGTTGCCCGTTCTTGGTTTCTGTCCAGATGGCAAGAAATTATCTTCCCTGAAATGTGTGGCCACACCCCTGGCGGGCTCAGGGACATGACTGAGGTACAGGGCTAGCTTAACAAAAAAGTTAAGGAGTGTCCTGCCTGGGCCATGGAGCTGGGACTGGGGTGGGGAAGGAAGTTTGAGGATTGGCTGGGGTGGGAAGCTGGCCTATAAAAGAATATCAAATTTCAAGCTGGAAGAGACCCCAGAGGTCATTTGGTTAAGTCCAAATCTTAAAAAAAAATTTAATTTTTTTAACGAACAGAAATTTATTTTTTCTCCCCCCCTTGCCTCCCCTCATTGGGAAAATAATAACAACAACTCTTATAACAATTATACAGTCAAGCAAAGCAAATCTGGACTTTAGTTACATCCAGAAATGCAGTTGAATTAAGCATCTTGAGTCCCTGATCTCTCATTGGGGGGCAGACATCAGGCTTCCCCAAGGCCGCTCTGGACTTGTGGTCAGTCACTCCAATGATCGTTCAAGATCTTGGCAAAATATGGTTATTGTACAAATTATCCCACTCCTTGCTTCACTTTGCATCAGTTCATGTGGACCTTCCCGTACCTTTCTGAAACCACGCCCTTCATCATTTTCCTCGGCACCACATCACAAACCCCATTCAGTCATACCCCAGTGGATGGGCACTGCCTCATTTTCAAGTTCTTTGCCTCCACAAGAACATCTATGAATATTTTTGTACATTTTGTCCTCTTTTTTGGGGGCATATTGGCTTAGTGATGGCGTGGCTGGATCATAGGGTAAGCACAAATTAGTAACTTTTAGGGGGGATGGTTTCAAACTGCCTTCCAGAATGGCCAGACCAATTCCTAGCTCTGCAAACAGGGCATTTGAGTGTCCATTTTCATTTGCAAGACTCATTTTAACACTGGGGAAGCTGGGAAAATGAAGTGATTTATTCGAGATCACATGAGGGCGTTTGGACCCCGGAGAGAGTGCTCCTTCCACAGTGTGGTAATGCTTCCCCATGGGATTTTCAGATTTTGACCTGGAGCGAGACCAGATAGGCCAAGTTGGTCTATTTTTGTCTTGTATCTCTGTATCTCTAGCATCTAACACGGTACACGGTATATGGCAAACACCCGATGAATGCTTCTAGTTAATTCAATGCACGTTCTACCTCTTATCAGAAATTTATTTTTGATTTGAGAAATACAGTTATATACCTAAGTAAACACAAAATAAGGGAGGAGGGTGCTGCTGACAAATGGGGCAATCAGAAAAGGTCTCCAGATGGACACACTGGAACAAATCCTCTGGCGTCCACATGGGGACTACATCTGAAGGGCCTGAGGGGAATGGCGATCCTGGAAGAAACCCAATCCCCTGCTCCTCTGCTCTCTGCAGTGATCTTCCGACCGTGGCTCAGTGGCTGGCAAGGCCAGGACATCAGCAGATACTTCCTGCCAGAAGCCAGCAGCTCTCCCATTTCTTAGGCTTTGGGGTTAGGGCGTCAAACTCCTGGGAGGTCTGCAAATGGCTCTGACCTGAGCGAGGTCATGTCATGAATAGTTTATTGGCCATGCTAGTTTGGCTGGGTAACTCGTCTCTAGTCCCGCCCTCCCATCCAGGGAGGTCATAAAGACATTATCGCCATTTTATGAGAGGTAAACTAAATCTTAGCCTAGTCAAAATGGCTTGTCTTGGGTCAATCGGCATGTAGCTGTTGTATTAAAACTCATGTGTCAGCCCTGAAATCAGCAGGACCTGAGTTCAAATCTGGTCTCAGACATTTAACACTTCCTAACTGTGTGACCCTGGGCAAGTCCCTTAACCCCAATTGCCTCAGCAAAAAAACAAAAAAACCTCACGTGTTCTCATTCTAGGTCCAATGCCCTTTTCGCATCACCTCAACACCTTTTATGAATGAGTTTATTAAATCGGGGCCCGCAGGGTGGGATACCACGGACACCTCAGTATTGGGAGAGGAGTGTGAGGATCATGTAGAATGGGTGACAGAGGGGAGCCCTGCACAGACTTTGCCTTTCTCCCTTGTTATGGAGCAGAGAGTTATAATGAGTTTTATTATCTGCTGTCTGTTGGAGCTAGGGTATCTGGGCTGGAGGCTGGTACCTGCTGGCTTCTCTATGGCAGCATCCTCAGATCTTCCCACCTGAGCTCTAAGTTAGTGACTTTGAGGGGATGGCTCCAAATTGCTTTCCAGAACAATTAGATCAGTTCTGAGCTCTGTCAATAGGGCATGTTCTAGAGAAAAACATCCAGAAAGGCCTCCAGCTGGGAGGGGGAGGTACCAATCCCAGGTGCCTCTGGTCCAGTTCCTCTCAGGCATGTACCCTGGCCAGGGCCCTTTAATTGCGCTGTTGTAGAAGGAGTGAAGGGTTCCCTAGTTTCTGATCCCAATCCTGCCACTGTGGGACCTCAGACAAGATTTCTTTGCTTCTGTAAAATGAAGGGGATTGGCTTAAAGGGTCAACTTATGGCCCCTTCCCTATTTCAATCTGTGATCATCTGATCTGTCAAGTCCAGTTCTGATATCCCATGATCCAGTAAACCACGCTGCAAACCACAGACTATGTGATCGAGGGCAATGTCCATCAAACTTGGGCCTCAGTTTTCCCATCTGTAAAAGAGGGTTGGGCTAAGTGATCTGTAATGTCTAGTTCTGATATCCCATGATTCCTTTTCCCTCTTGCACTAATTTCTGTACATGCAAAGGGATGGAGTTGGAGAGGGGGATCTCTGAGATCTCTCCTTCCTGACCTGGGACCCTTAGGAGTTACTGACTTTGCTCAACACCCCTGCAGTGCCCTCTGCTGGAGAGGAAAACATTCAGCTCCCATCCCTCATGAGGAGGGGTGAGGGCAGGGCAAAGGGGGTGTTCATGGCTGGTCACCCCAAGTTAGGTAGAGCTTGGCCAGTTTCCTTCTGAGCCTCTGACTCTTGGCAAATAACCAATAAACTAGTTTTCTGCCATGCCATCATTATAATTATCCCATTTTACAGATGAGAAAACTAAGACCAGGTTGTATAAGACCACGGGTAGGATTTGAATCCAGACCTGCCCTCATACTAGGGGACTGTGATTTTTCTGTTGTCACTGGGCTGGCTCTAGTACAGAAAATGATCTGGGAAGAGATAGAGGCTGGAGATCATGAACTCCAACCCCAGCCCTCTGGGGCCTAGAGAGAGGAAGGTGATTGTGGTTAGCAGTGGGAGCTCTCCTGGTGCTGCCCTTAGCTTTCCACAGCTCTCAACCACAAGAGATTGGGAGGAAGAGGCTGTGGGCTGCCTTCTGGTCAGAGAAATGGGTAGAAAGTGTTTTGGGAACTTTAATGCACTAGGGAATGACAGTCAGTGCTCTTACTGCTAATCCTCTGCAGCCTGAAACAATTAGGTCCTCAGTTTCCTCCTCTGTGTAATGGGAATAACCTGTTCTCTCCTCATGACCTCATAAGTCTGACCACTATTGTGGTTTCTCACTCCTGGATTACTGCAATGGTTGCTGAAGGTCTTCCTGCCTCAGTCTCTCCACTCTGGCCCATCCTCCATTCAATCACCAAAGGGATTTTCCTAAAGCTCAGGTCCAACCATGTCACCCCCTGCTCAATAAGCTCCATTGGCTCCCTATGGCCTCCGGGATCCAACACAAAATGCTTTGACTTTCAGAGCCCTTCCTCACTTGTCCCTTCTTGCACTCTCCTCCCTGTCATGACAAGGGCCTCCTGGTCTTCCTCCATTGAGACCCTCTATCTCTGGGCTCCGGACATTCTCTCGGGCTGTCCCCTGGACTTGGAACTCTCTCCCTCCTCTGCTCTGACCTCCCTGGCTGCATTTATGTCCCACTTTGAGTGCTCCTGCTTACAGGAAGCCTTCCCTGATTGCTTTCCCTTTGTTAAATATTTCCTATTTGTCTCACACATGTTGTGTTCGGACATTACGGTCGTGTCTGATTCTTTGTGACCCCATTTGGGGTTTTCTTGGCAGATACTGAGGCGATTGGCCATTTCCTTCTCCAGCTCATTTGAAAATCAGGCAACTGAGGCAAGCGGGGTTAAGTGACGTGCCCAGGATCACACAGCTAGTAAATGCCTAAGGTCAAATTTGAGCTTCTTGACGCCAGGCTGGCCTCTAACCACTGCACTCCCTGGCTGCCCATCCCACATGTATAGCATGTGAGTTAGCCTGTACCTAATATATATAGTTGTGGGCAGTTGTCTCTCCCATTAGCCTGGGAGCTCCTCGAGGGCAGGAACTGCCCTTTGCCCTTTGCTAAATGCCCACATTTAGCCCAGTAGCTGGCACATGGCCAGCTAAGTGTCTGTTGACTGAATGCTGATGATGGGAAATCACTTGACAAAGGTCCCAAGCACAGCACATTATTGTTCATTTGGAGGCTCCCTCCCCAGGCTCCTCCACCCTCCCCAGGCTGTCTAACCCTCTCCTGCACGGCCCTGTCTCTCCCCTCCCGGTGGGGAGGTCCAGGCCAGCCTCTGGGCACCAGGTGTGTGCTGACCCCACAGCATCGGGCTTAGGGGTGGGGAGTCAGGCTTGTAGGGTCTGGAGGGGGAGCTCCTGTGTGGCTCCTGATCTGGCCCTGGCCTTGGTCTCTGTTTCCTTCCTGGAGCAGCTGAAGGTGCTATCTGAGGCAGAGCCCTGAGGGGGAGTTAGATACCAGCCCGTGCCCATGGGCAGGTGCTTCCTGGCAGCCCAGGGATCACTGGTTCAGGAGCAATGATTGAACTACAGAGAGCTCAGGGTGCATGGCCTTGGCTGAGGGACCCTCGGGCTCCCTACCAGTCCTGGTCCCTGGCGCTGCCTTGTCCCTTTCTTTCCTGGATAAGCTGAAATGCCAGGTCCAAGGTCCTGGCTGAGGCTCAGGGCCACTCGAGATCAGAGTTGTCTTGGGTCAGGTTCAGGGCACTGCCCAGTTCAGCCAAAGCCAGGGGTGTGTGTGTGTGTGTGTGTGTGTGTGTGTGTGTGTGTGTGTGTGTGTGTGTTGATGGTTCCTGGACCCCAGTGCCCTAGGTTGTAGAAACATGGGTATGACTTGGGGGGCGGCGGCTGTTAGGTTCTGGCTCAGCAGGGGTCCATGCCCACCGGGAACAAGGTGTCTCTGGGTAGAGGGCTTCCGGGAGGTCCTGGGAGCACAGAGCCCAGGGAGGTGCCCTGTCTGTCAGCACTGCGGGCCCCTAGGGAAGGGGTCCCAGGGGCCCACTCCTGGATGGACACAGAGCTGTCCAGGGCTCAGTTTAGCCGGCTCTGGCTTAGGTGGCTGGGGACTCTTTTCAGCTCAGCTTGCTGGGAGCTGCCCGAGAGGGGCCTGGTTCCTGAGCCAAGCCCTGCTCAGGCCTGGGGGGGTTCAGACTGTCCTGGCAGGAGTGGGGGGGGGGGGCTGGCCAAGGCTTTGGCTTATGGGCTCTGGCTGAGTCACCACGTGGACAGCCCTGCGGGACTGGGTTGGACGGGGTACTGGGGGCTTCGCAGCAGCCCCCTTGGGCGCTGGGGAGCCGGGAAGGGGGCTTGGTGCTGTCTGGCTGAGGGTTTGGGGGGAAAGCAAGGGAGCCGCTTTGGGGCGGGGGCGGCGGCCCCAGTGGG
>JAJPUD010004435.1:63186-70686 GCA_023553655.1 Myrmecobius fasciatus
CCCCCCCTCCCCTCCCCCCTCTCTCTGCCCCACTCCTCGCCACCCCCAGGCCCCCAGCCCTGTGCCTGGCCCCGAAACCACCCTGGCCAAGCCCCCTCCCTGCCCAGACTCCCCTCTGGGGGCGGGCCCGTACCAGCCCCCTCCCCCGCTGGCCTCCGTCCCCAGCCAGCCGTCTGCAGGGGGGGCATTGTAGGGCCAGGCCTCCCACTCCCCCGTCGGGCAGCGTTCTGGGCTAGCTGGGGGAAGGGCTGGGGCAAAGGGGGGTGCTCTTCCCTGGGGCACATACCCTACCCTCCTAGCATTGCCCCCCCCTTTGCCCCCCCCCCCCCCCCCCCGTGGCTTTGGCCCTTTTCATGTTTGGGTTCACACGCTCCCCTTGTGTGCCAGGCCCCTGTGTGTGCAAACCCATTTCCCCTGGTTCGGAGCCCCTTCCCTCTCCCCCATTCTTTCCTGGCCCTGGAGACTTCCACTCCTTCCTTAGGTTTGCACACTCACTAAGGGCTTGCACACTCCCCTTGTGAGTTTGCTTCAGCTTTGGGTTTACACGTTTCTACCCTGGCTTTGCACAACCCTCTGTCTTTGCACCCCCCACTCTCCAGACTTGCACGCTTCCCAGACTATTTGCACGCTTAGTCCCTAGGCTTACATAAGGGGCTTTGGGTTTTGCACAATTCCCTCCCTCCCAACACCCAAGGTCTGCCCACTGGGTGCACTCATCTTCTGGGTCCCTCCTTCACTCCTTGGGTTTGCACATCCATACTGGCCGGATCCAGGCCCTCGAGGACCTCCCCTTACCCCCCTCTCCTCCTCTCCTCTTCCCTCCCCTCCTTTCCCCTCCCCTCACCTCCCCTCACCTCCCCTTACCTCCCCTCCCCTCTCCTTTCTCTCCTTCCCCCCAGCCTACGGGAAGGTGTTCCTGGTGCGGAAGGCTGGCGGGCACGATGCAGGGAAGCTGTACGCCATGAAGGTGCTTCGCAAGGCCGCCATCGTGCAGCGGGCCAAGACGCAGGAACACACGCGCACGGAGCGCTCGGTGCTGGAGCTGGTGCGCCAGGCGCCCTTCCTGGTCACACTGCACTATGCCTTCCAGACCGACGCCAAGCTGCACCTCATCCTGGGTATGGGCCTTGGGGGCAGGGAGGGCTGGCAGCCCAGCCCTGCCTGGGCCGTCTGACCCCTCCCCAACTTGCCCCTCCCAGACTACGTGAGTGGGGGGGAGATGTTCACCCACCTTTACCAACGGGAACACTTCACGGAGGCCGAAGTGCAGGTGTATGGGGGCGAGATCGTGCTGGCCCTGGAGCATCTTCACAAGGTAGGGAGCTCCGCGGGCAGGGAGGCTGGGCGGTTGAGGCGGGAGCCCGGGGCCCGGCTCGCCCTGGGAACGATGGATGGGTCGGGACTGGCCGGCCTTCTCTGGGATCCCCAGGGAGGTCCCGGTGACCTGGATCTCCTTCCTCCCCAAGCTGGGGATCATTTACCGAGACATGAAGCTGGAGAACGTCTTGTTGGACTCTGAAGGCCACATCGTGCTCACGGATTTTGGCCTGAGCAAGGAATTCCTGTCCGAGGAGGTGAGCAAAGGGTTAACGCTTCTGTGGGCCTCTTCCCAGGAGAAGCACCCTCCTTCTTCCAGGAACTCCCTCCTCCCTGGCCCCACCCAGGCCTCCCTGGCCTCCAACCCCACTGGGGCAGCTGGGGATGATGACCTGAAGGATTGGGGCAGGCCCAGTGACCCGCTCCCGGCTGATGGGGTGCTAGAGCTTGGCCAGGGTGGGAGGGACCCAAGGGACAGGGAGACGTGGGTGTCAGGCAGGATGGCATCCAGACTGCCAGCTACCTGCTGGATTTGGAAAATGAGGGAGAGCTCTAAGGGGCCCCTTTGGGCTCAGGAATACAGGACACTCTGGGGTACACCATTGTATACTGCGTGTCTTCCCAGACAGGGCCTGGTGCATAATTAATGCTTAATAAATGCCTGTTGATAGATGTCCTACGCGAGGGGAAAGGGAATGTAGGTTTTGTATCGGCACTAATAAGGGCTTGTTGATTGCCTGAATCTATGAGAAGGGAAGGGAATACACTTTTACATAGCACCTACTTTGCGTCAGACTTTGTGCTAAGCGCTTTACAGATATCATCTCCTTCGAGCTACTCGATGACCATTTTATAGATGGGTAAACTGAGGTTAAACAACTTGGGTGCTACCAGCTGCCTCCGGTGATAGGCAGTGTGGATAGACACTAGCTGAATGACTGCGGGCAAAACCTGGACCCCAATTTATCAAACGGTGGGGACGGCTGAGCGAACGAGCTCTCGGGTCCCTCCGGCTCTAACTGTGTCGTTCTGTGATAACACGCTGCCGCCCTGCTAGAAAGAACGTACCTTCTCCTTCTGTGGCACCATCGAGTACATGGCTCCCGAGATCATCCGGGGAAAGTCCGGCCACGGCAAGGTCAGTTGGGCTCTGGGCTGGAGAGGAAGCTGCGGGGGGCGGGGCTGGAGGGCAGCCGGCCTGGGCTCTGACCTCACCCCTCTGCCCCTCTGGCTCCCCTAGTCTGTAGACTGGTGGAGCCTGGGAATCCTTCTTTTTGAGCTGCTGACCGGGGCATCCCCCTTCACTCTGGAGGGTGAGAGGAACACGCAGGCTGAGGTCTCCCGGTGAGGCGCGTGGGGCTGAAGGGCTGAGGAGGGGCGTCAGGCCGCCGAGGCCCCGGGGGGGGGGCGCAGCGTCCCAGCGAGGCAGGGTGTCCTGAAGAGCGGGAAGAGGGTCAGGCTGGTGGGGAGCCAGGCTGTGGGGCCAGGGAGGTGGGAGCGGAGCAGAGGGTGAGGAAGGAAGGAGGCTTGTCCGTGATTCTCCTGCCCCCTCTCCTCCCACAACCCCAGGCGGATTTTGAAATGTACTCCTCCCTTTCCCTCCCGGATCGGGCCAGTTGCTCAGGACCTGCTGAAGAGGCTCCTGGAGAAGGACCCCAAAAAGCGGCTGGGGTCGGGGCCGCAGGGGGCCCAGGAGGTTAAGGATCACCCCTTCTTCCAGGTGAGGTCACAGCCTAGGGTTAGGGGAGGGTCAGAGGATGAGTCTCAGGTTAGGGGTATGGGGGGGAAAAAGATCTCTGAGCTCCTTCTAGTCCTAAAGCCTTCAGTCACGTCGGAGACTCCGCTCAGCTCCTGGGCATGAAGGCGGGCACGTCCCCGGGAGTCTGGCAGGCTTCAGTGGCCATGGCGCCGTGGGAGCTGCCGTCAGAGCACCGGAACGCCGCGCTTCTTAACCTACCTATCTAAAAACCAAAGTTTGCTTGTTGGCTTTGTTCTGTCTCAGGCATTTCCCAGAATCCTCCTTCCACCCCCAACTGCCATAGAAAAGGAGCTAATAATATCTCTGCAATCCTTTGCTAACATTAAGGAGATGATTCTTAATTACTTTATAGAATAGAAATGTAAGCATAATTAATAAGTAGTGTGGCAGTAATTAATAAAATATAACGATTAATAAGACGATAATCATATATTAGCAATTGTTCCTAGGAACTATAATGACATAAAAGCAAAAGAATAGGAACTGGACCTGTGATTTCATTAATATAAAGAACTTCCTAATGAGTAGATTTCCTCCATAATGCAAATTAGTCCCCTCCCTGAAAATGAGAGACTTACAGAACTCAGAGAGGAAATGATGGGCTCAGAGTCCCATGGCCACTGCGTGTCTGAGGCAGGACTTGAACCCCAAACTTTGCCTCCCAGGTCGTCTCTCTCCACCATGTTGTGGATGTCTCCGTAGATGTAATAGCTAATAAAATACAGTAATAATTTTTAGTCGTTTTGTAGGTATAGGTCCTTTTGGTCCTTATTGATCTCCTTGGGGTGAATCCCAGTAGTAGGATGTCTGGGTCAAAGGCTACGAGCGGTCGCTACTTTGCTTGAAATGGAGGTTTCTGCCATTAAGATGGCGCTGCTCTGTGAATGTTTGCTCTTGTCCCGCTATGTGGCCGCCTATGAGCCGCTAGAGTTTCCAAGAACTCCATGCCTCTTAAGGAGAACGGGGATCATGTTACAGATGGACCTGGGGCTGGGTCCAGAACGGAGCGAGAAGTGGAAAGCAGGCTGGACGGCCTTGGGGCGACTGGACGGTTCTTAAGCACCTCCAGGACATTTTGAATGGCAATGCCCTCCTGCGCTGTAGTGTCGAAATCGAGGGAAAGCTACCGCCTCTGCAGAGTTCTGGTCACCCCGGGCAATGGAGGGGCCCGAGGCAGGAGTGACCGGTCTGGGATCTCCGAGCAGCGGCTTAAAGCTTTGAGATCATCGAGCGATCTGGAGGGAAGAAGATGACCTGGTCGTGTAATGAGAGAGAGAAGCCCTAGCACTGGGCAGCTCCGTGATTGGCGGGGGGCCGCTGGCCCGTTGGGTGGACCCTTATATATAAGTGGCCACGTATGGTGGTCCCACTGGACGCTACTTATGGAGAGCCACAACCTTTGTCTCTGGAGGGAAGGTCCCCCTCAGGAAGATCCCCAGGATTGGGACCGTGGACACCTCCCACAGCACTCACCGAGCTTGTTTTGGCCACTGTTCTCGAGACGGCAACGAAGGTCACGAAAATGTCAGTAGCAGGCCGAGGTTTAGAGATACCCAGCAGTAGATGGATCTGAAGGAAGCGGGGCTAGCCTGGGACTTCCCCTTCCCCTCTGACCTTTGGCCCATCCGCAGCGCGGAGCTCAGTCTTGGGAACCACATTTTAGGAAGGACGTCGGCAATCCGAAGTGAGGCCGGTGGGACGGGTGGACACCTCTTCCGGGGTTACCTTGTCTGGAAGTTTGGCTTTTTCCTGCTGTGCCCCAGAGGGCAGAAGCTGGGCGTTGGTGCAGAGATGGATTTGGACCAGTTTCCAAGGAGTCAGAGCTGGCTAGCGGGGAATGGGCCGCCCTTGGAGGGAGCTCGCTGGAGGTCGCCTAGGACGGGCCGGGGGGCCGCTGGGCTGGGCTGGCTGTAGGGATGGTGCCCGTCACCCTGAAGATGCTCTGACCTTGCGATCTCCCCTTCCCAGGGTCTGGATTGGGTAGCTCTGGCTGCCCGGAAAGTCCCAGCCCCATTCCGGCCCCAGATCCGTTCCGAGCTGGACGTGGGCAACTTTGCCGAAGAATTCACGCGGCTGGAGCCTGTCTATTCCCCCCCCGGCAGCCCGCCCCCCGGCGACCCCCGCGTCTTCCAGGTCAGTCTTCTTGGGGGGAGGGTGGCAGGAAGCCCCCGCTGAGACCAAGCCACCCTTTCCTGCAGCCCGGGGATTCCCGGGCTGACGGCCGCGTCCCTCCCTGCAGGGTTACTCCTTCGTAGCCCCCTCCATTCTCTTCGACCGGAACAATGCCGTGATGACCGATGTCCTGGAGCTGCCGGGAGGCGGGGACCGGCCCGGTCGGGCGGCTGTGGCCAGGAGTGCTATGATGCAGGTGGGCCTGGCGTCTCCCTCGGGGGAGGCCATGAGGGAGGGACAGCTCGGGGAGAGCAGAGGCAAGGCCCGGGGCATCTCTGGGGGTGAGGGGGCAGGGGCTGGCCCCGCTGAATCTCAGTGCCTCTTGACAGTCAGGATTCACCATACGTGAATTAATAGTGACGCTGGCATCCGAGGCTCCGCAGGCAGCTCTCTGGGTGCGCTTGGTGGCCCGTGGCGTACGTGAAGTCCAGCAAACATGGCTGTTTGCTGCTGTGGGCCTGAGGCTCTGAATTGACCACCGTCTTCCTCCCTGTAGGACTCCTCCTTCTTCCAGCTCTATGAGCTGGACCTCCGAGAGCCCGCCTTGGGCCAGGGCAGTTTCTCAGTGTGTCGTCGCTGTCGCCAGCGTCAGAGCGGACAAGAGTTCGCTGTCAAGATCCTCAGCCGCAGGTACGTGGTGGACGATGGTGGTCTGGAAGTGGACATTTATATGAAGTCCTTATCCCAGGAGAGGGCAGTTTGGCAGAGGTGTAACTAGGATGGGGTGGCTGGAGCTTTGTCCTAGGACGTGAAATTTTGCCTTCAGCAATATAGAAATAAGAGAGGTTGGCCCTTAGTTAGCTCCAATTTTTTTGAATGAATTTTACGAATGTAGAGCTCCCTGTGAGTGATTTTATGGATATAGAGAGCTCCCTGTGAGTAATTCCTTACTCTACTGTAGATTGCCACCTTCTTTGCAAGGCCTTATGGTCCCAGGTCAGCTCTTAAATCCCTTCTTCACATTGCTTCTCAGTTAATGAGAATAATTCCTTGAAATAAAGGGAAACTGAAAACCAAGTAGTTCCAGAGGCCTCTCCCTCTCCCCTCCGCCCCACCCATTCCTTTCCCACCCTTTAGGCTGGAGGTCAACACCCAGAGAGAGATAGCAGCCCTGAGGCTTTGCCAGTCGCACCCTAATGTGGTGAAGCTCCATGAAGTCCATCATGACCAGGTGAGAGCCCGCCACGGCGCTCAGAGTGCGAGGAGGGGGGCTCTGGGAAGAGCGGCCCGCTGACTCCCCTAGCCCAGCTCCCACTTCCCCTTTTGACTGGAGCTGATGTAGCAGAGGGTAGGTGGGATGGTGAGACTAGAAACCTCCCATCCTGGAAGCGGGGAGATCAGGGAACCGGCTGTCTTGGCCAGAGAGAAATTGCCGCTCCCGTCCCTGGTACCCGCAGTGTCACAAAAAGGGAAGGTGGCCCTTGGGAGGAGGGGCCGCCGGGCGCCTCATCAGGGGAGCCGTTCCTTGGTCCCGGGGGCCACGAGGGCCGCCGCACGAAGGAGGCTTGGCCCTGGCGAGCGGGGCTCAGCCCCGGCCCTCTCCAGCAAGCAGCCTCGCCTCAGTCTGGGCTGTCCTGAGCCCTCCCAGCTGCCCAGCAAGGGGAGCCTTGGGGCAGCGAGCCGGGACTCCAGGCAGGCCCCGGGGGAGCCTCCGGGGAGCCTGGACACTTGAGAGGGAACCCCTGACCCCCACATCCATGGCCCGCTCAGGAGGCTCAGGCAGGGGCCGCTACTCAGATGGGCTGAGGGGGCTGGGAGAGGTGGTCCCGGGTGAGAGCTGATCCCGTGGCCCTCTGTCCTCCCCCCTCCCAGTACCACACGTACCTGGTGCTGGAGCTCCTGCGGGGTGGGGAGCTGCTGGAGCACATCCGCAAGAAGCAGCATTTCAGCGAATCGGAGGCCAGCCAGATTCTACGCAGCCTGGTGTCGGCTGTCAGCTACATGCACGAAGAGGCCGGGGTGGTGCACCGGGACCTCAAGCCGGAGGTGAGCCTCCCGCCATCCACGGGTGGCCAGCCGGGGCCTGGCGGGGTCACCCGGGGGGGAAAGCGGGTTCTGAGAGCAGACTGGAGATATGGGGGAGCTAAGAGCCCTGCCCCATCTTGGACCTTTCCCTGCCTTCCTTCCCCAGACATTCTGAGGTGTCACATGGAGAGCCCTTAGAACGTGGAAGGTCACAGCAGGGAGGCCCCTTAAAATGTGGAACGTTACAGCTGGGAGGGCACTTGTAACGTGGAACGTCAGAGCTGGGA
>JAJPUD010004435.1:75686-78027 GCA_023553655.1 Myrmecobius fasciatus
CTTCCACCCATTCTAGCTGGGAATCCTATTTCTCCAAGGGTCGGTCCAATTTATCTCTTTATCTTGGGGTGTGCATTTCACCCTGCCAAAGCCTTGCCTTTGGGTGCCGACATCTAAAGGCTTGGCTTTTGTTGCTGACTCTTGACTGTTATTGCTCCTGAGAATGAATGGTCTTTTCTTCTGTCCTTCCGATTTTGTGCTTGCTCTTCTCCCTTGTATTGGGGTTGACTTACATAGACACAGACACAGACACATAAACACACACACACACACACACACACACACACACACATGCAATATTTTGTTGCCCTTCTATTTTCAGTTTAAAGTCGTTTCAGATTTTTAAGATTTCAGAAAAATACCCTTTCCCACCTCATTAGGATACTCTATCCCTGGCCATGAGCTTGTCATTTCTGGGTTTCAGTCAGGGTCTAGGAATCGAAATCCTGTGCAGTTTATTTATTTATTTATTTTTAATCCAGCTGCTCTCTGCTTAACTCTATCTCTGGAAGCCCCGGCCTTCACTTGACGGCCATGAACAAAATACCACCTTGTATTCTTAGGGGCTTTTTTTTTTCCCCTCAAATTTCAGCAAATTTACCAAAGCCAGTTGATTATGGTGAAGTTTCTTTTAAGGGTATAATCTGACCTTGTCTGGATCAGCAGGAGTGGTTCTTGACACATTCAATGCTAACATTTACACAGCACTTTAAGGTTTCCACGGCAAGTTACATATATTATCTCATTTGATCTATTGACATTTCTTTTGTGTGTCAATGTGATGTCACCACAGGAGATGGAGCACCAGAGCTGGAGTCAGGATGACATGAAATTTATTAGCTGTGTGCCTGGGCAAGCCACTTTGCCTCAGTTTCCTTATCTATAAAATAGGGCTAAGAATAGGACCTACTTCCCAGGGTCATTGTGAAGATCAAATAAGATAATAATTGTAAATCACTGAGCTCAGTGTCTAGTATGTAATGAGCACTATATAAATATTAGTATTGTTGTTATTATTATTATTATTTTATTTTATTTTGCTGAGGCAATTGGGGTTAAGTGAGTTGCTCAGGATTATATAGCTAGGAAGTGTTAAGTGTCTGAGTGCAAATTTGAACTCAGGTCCTCCTGATTTCAGGACTGGTGTTCTATTCACTGCACCACTTAGCTGCCCCTGTTATTATTATTACTAAAAAACCCCAAAAACAAAACACCAGGGATATGTTGGAGCCAACTTGTACCAAACTGCAGTTTACGAGAACCAGTTAAATATTCATTGGGAGCTTTTATACTTTGGAAATTGGCAAATGTTACAACCAGGATCGATTTATTATTTATTAATATTAATATTTTTAATGAATATGTTATTATTATTGGAGAAAATGTGGATAGGGCAAATTAAGCTTAAAAGGGTATCATGTGTTCATTTTTTTATTTTTTATTTATTTTATTTTATTAAAGCTTTTTATTTGTATAACATATGTATGGGTAGTTCCCCAGCATTGATCTTTACAAAGCTTTCCATTACAAATTTTACCCCTTGTCCCCTCCCCTCCCCTAGATGGCAGGAAGTCCACTACATGTTAATAATGTTGAAATGCTTGAGAAGTTGTTGTGCAGGAAAAATCCTATCTACAAGAAAAAAAGAAAATCAGAGAAAGGCAACACAATGCAAGCAAATGTCAATAGAGAGCATGAGAATGTTATGTTGTGGTCCACATTTCATATCCCTCTCTCTGGGTGTATATGATCTTCTTCAGTGAACAATTGGAACTGGTTTGAGACAATTCTTTGTTGCAGAGAGCCATGTCCATCAGAATTGATCATCATGTAATACTGTTGTTGCTGTGTATGATGATCTCCTGGTTCTGCTCGTTTCACTCAGCATCAGTTCATGCAAGTCCCTCCAGGCCTCTCTGAAATCGTCCTGCTGGTCGTTTCTTACAGAGCAATAATATTCCATAACATTCATATACCATAATTTATTCAGCCACTCTCCAATTGATGGGCACTCACTCAGTTTCCAGTTTCTTGCCACTACAAAAAGGGCTGCCACAAACATTCTTGCCCTTTCCCTCCTCTAAGATCTCCTTGGGATATAGGCCCAATAGAAACACTGCTGGGTCAAAGGGTATGCACAGTTTGATAACTTTTTGAGCATAGTTCCAGATTGCTCTCCAGAATGGTTGGATCCATTCACAGTTCCACCGACAATGTATCAGTGTCCCAGCTTTCCCACATCCCCTCCAACATTCATCGTTATCTTTTCCTGTCATTTTAGCCAATCTGACAGGAGTGTAGTGGTACCTCAGAGTTGTCTTTTTTTTTTTTTTTTTTTTTT
>JAJPUD010004435.1:97728-119335 GCA_023553655.1 Myrmecobius fasciatus
TTTATTTTCCCGTTCTGCTCATTTCATTCTGCCTCAGCTCATAAAGGTCTTCCTTATTTTCTCCGAAACTATCCCATTTTGTCATTTTGCCACGGTAATATTCCATGATCTGCATGTGCTGTAATTTATTTAGTCATTTTTTAAGTTGCTGGGTACCTTTTGAGCATCCAGTTCTTTGCCACTATGAAATGAGCTGCAATAAATATTTTTTTTTGGTAGATATGAGTCTTTTTCTTTTCTTTTTTTTTGATTTCTTTGGGGGTATAGACTTTTGTAGTGAGATTGCTGGGTCAGAAGGTATTCACAGTTTAGTAGTTTTCCGGGCATAGTTCCAAATTGCTTTCCAGAATGGCTGGGTCAATTCACAGTTCCATCAACAGCACATTAAAGTCCCTTCCTCTCATTGTAATTTCTCTCCTTTGTCTTATTTGTCAATCTGGTGGATATGAGGTGGAACCTCAGAGATGCTTTAATTTGCATTTCTTTAGTTATTATGATATGAAGCTTTATTTTTTTTCAAATGACTGTTGATAACTTGGATTTCTTCCTTTAAAACTGTTCTATCTTTTTTGACTATTTCTCTTTTTAAGAAAAATAATTAAATTTAAATTTTTTGAATTCATTTTTGTTTTTAATTCCGAATTCTCACTCTCTGCTTTCCATTGAGAAAGCAAGGAAAGGGGCAGCTAGGTGGTACAGTGGATAGAGCACCAGCCCTGAAGTCAGGAGGACCTGAGTGTTCAAATCTGGTCTCAGACACTTAACATTCCCTAGCTGTGTGACCCTGGGCAAGTCACTTAACCCCAATTGCCTCAGGAAAAAAAAAGAGAGAGAAAGCAAGGAAAATAAAAACCAATTACAAATTCATATTGTCACACAAATCCCCCCTTAACCATTTTGCCATTCATTTATTGGGGACTGGCTCCAAGAACACTTCCAAAACAACATATGCTGATAAGCAGGATGCAGGAATAATGACAATCAGATTCTGGCTGGACCTGGGAAGGGCCTCTGAGGCCATGGAGCTCAACCTGTGCCTGGAAGAGAGGGCCCTGTCCAACACACCTGGCAAGCAGCCATTCAGCTTTTGTCTGAAAATCTCCAGCAGAGATCAGAGCAGTTAATTCTGATTTTTGGACTTATTTGGATTTTTTGTTCATTATTAGAATATTCTTCCATTCATCCAATCTAAACTGCTCTTTTTGCCTTCCAACCCAACTTCCCCTCACCATGACTCTTGGTTCTGCCCTCTTGGGCGAAGCAGAACAAAGCTAATTAATCCCCCTTCATGGCACTGCCCTTCAAATACTAGTCTAAGTTCAAGGAACCTCTGCAGTGAGCTTTGGGTGCTTACATATAACTTAAGTACAGCTTAGGTTTGGTTTATGTCTACAGGGAGTACTTAAGTACTCAGGGTACCCTATGAATCAGGTCTGGGACAGATATTTATTTCCTACACTCAGTGAAAAGTTTAAAGATCAAAGAGACTGATGTGACTTATGTGACAATGACCGAGTGACTTAGAATAGGAATCAATCCTTTAACAATCACTGTTGCTCTCTGCTCGATTCAGCACTTTAGTATGACTTTAGAGCCAGGGTTTGATGTCCAGTCGTTTCAGTCCAACTCTTTGTGACCTCATTTAGGGTTTTCTTGGCAAAGATACTGGAGGGTTTTGCCATTTCCTTCTTCAGCTCATTTTACAGATGAGGAAACTGAGGCAAGCAGGATTATTTGACTTGCCCAAGATCTTATCGCTCGTAGCTATGTAAGGTCATGTTGGAACTCAAGAAGATGAGTCCTGCTGATTCCAGATCTATCCACTTCACCTCTAGTTTCAAATCCAATTTCTGATAATGAATAGTTGTGTGACTTTAAGCAAGTCACTTGACTAATTGTAAAATTGTAAAATGAATAGTGTCCCTTCCAATCTATCTGTGATCCTGTGACCAGGACATAAAGTAGTTTTCAGGGTAGCTGACGGGGCATTTCCATTTCATCTTGGTTCGACACTATCTTTCCACAAGTCCATGTCTTTTGGTAAGAAGGCTCTTGTCAGTCGTTGCTTTCTTTGATACCGAGAGGACCAGTCAGCTCTGCTCTCTGTAACATAAAATCTACCGACTTTTTTGGTCTCCTCCCAACCTGGACAGAGCCTCCTTCAAAGGGAGGCTCAGTCACCTACTCAGGAATGGGAACACCAAGTAGGAAGAGCAACCAGACTGGGTGAGGTTGTGTCGTGAGTCCATGAGTCCTGTGAGGGGACTTTGAAGTAAGGGAGCACTACTCATCCCTCTGCTCATGGGAAGTGTGGAGACAAGGAACAATATTTGCCAACTTGGGAGAGCTGCTGGAAGCGAATGAGCTGGAAGTTGAATCTCTCTCTCTCTCTCTTTGCTGAGGTAATTGGGGTTAAGTGACTTGCCCAGGGTCACACAGCTACGGTGTTAAGTGTCTGAGGTCAGACTTGAACTCAGGTCCTCCTACTTCAGGCTGGTGCTCTAACCTAGCTGCCCCCTTGAATCTGTTTTTTAAGGATCCACTGAGTCATTGTCTCCTAGGGCCCAGCTGCCAATGAAGGGACTGCATCATCATCTCAAAATGCCCACATCTTCGAGCATGAAGGTGATTTTTGAAGTAGGTTTGGGGCACAAATCGATGGAGGGAGACAAGGAGGCCATTTTCCAGACACAGGAGAGCCTCTGTAAAAGAACAGAACTTGGAGGAATCTGTTATAGAGAGAACAAGAAGAGATCTCTGGGGGCAGCTAGGTGGTGCAGTGGATAGAACACCAGCCCTGAAGTCAGGAGGACCTGAGTTCAAATCTGATCTCAAACATTTAACTTTTCCTAACTGTGTGACCCTAGGCAAGTCACTTAACTCCAATTCCCTCACCAAAAAAATAAAAATAAAAAGAAGAGATGTCTGGTAGGAAGAGTAAAGAGGGAAGAAACAGGTTCAAGGCCGATGGAATTAACCTGAAAGGGAATAGGGAGCCACTGGAGATTTTTGATTCCCCTTTGCCCCTAGGATCAAAGGCAAAGCCCTTGGCTTGGCGTTTAAAACTCACACAATCTGGCTACTTGCTGCTTTCTCAGGCTTAGGGTATGCCATTCTTCTTCATGCACTCCACCTTCTGGCCAAACTGGTCCACCTGCTGTTTCTTGCATTTTCTTCTCCATCTTCCACCCCTGTACCTTGCACATACAGTTCCTCAGCCAGACCTTGAAGGCCCTCTTTGCTTACCTTCAATTTTTACTTTCTTTTGAGGTTCAGTTTGTGACAATTCCTATGGCAGTCCTTCCTTGGGACCCCCCCCCAAAGTATTAGTAAGCTCTCCCTCCTTAAATTTACTTATCTTCTTATTTTTTGAACACGTCTACTATTTTCAGTAGACTATAAGTTCCTAGAGGGAAGTAGTAGATTTTCAATTTGTCTTTGCATTTCCAGCACCTAGGACAGTTCCTTGCATACCAAAGGCACTTAATAAAGGCTTTTATTTCTGACTGAATTGAACAGAGGGAGATGCTAAAAACATTGTTGGAGGATAGAAGGCCAATTTCTTCTTCTCTGCAGGACCGCAGAGGTTGATGGTATCTCCCCTGGATCTGGAAGGGGGCAGTTAGAGAGAAGTTCTCTTGAGTGCTAGAATCTAAGAGCTCCCCCGGGGCAAGGAAAGGGCCATCTTCAGTCTACTGGGAGTCAGAGGAAGGAAAAATGATACCCAGCCCTCTTTGCCATCAGAGAGATGGGTTAATCCCAGGATTGGCGTGAGATTAAATGTACTCTGCCAACCAAATGGAGTGATGGATGCACGTTGCCATCTCAAGGGGCAAGAAGAACCTAGAAGAAGATGCTTGTCTAAATCTCCAGGTTAGTTCTGTCACATCCTAGCAAGTCAGTCTGGAGCCTTCTCCTCATTGGAGAAGATGAAACTGAACAAAGACAAGGACAAGAGCTTTCTTCCTGGAACCTGCCAGCTGATTGCATGTCTATGGTGACCACAGGACCTCGAACTACAAAGGTCAGAGGCAGGGGCTCGGGAGGAAGTCCTGAAATAGAATTGCTTTATCTCTGAGTAGAGCAGTTCAAACCCAAGAAAGACTGTTTTTCTCTCCCTCCTCTCTCTGTCTCTGTCTTTGTCTCTATATCTCTGTCTCTTTCCTCTTTCTGTGTCTCTGTCTTTGTCCTTTCTCTCTTTGTCTCTGCTTCTATCTCTGTGTCTTTCATTTATGAGTCCGGGCTGACAGTCCAGAGACTGGGAACCTTTACCTGAGACATAATATGGACAGTCAGCTTGCAACATCTGTCTATGGAGTCCCAAGTTGTGGGCACAGCAGTGGATGCTGTTGAGGGGATTGGTTGGGTATTCCTTTCCCCCCAATGGAAAAGAAGAGGAAGAGTGGATCAGTGGAAGGATCGCTCTTTGGAGTAATAGAACATAGGTTCAAATCCCCTCTCTGTCACTATGAGTGACTTTGTACGGTCTTTTTATTACCATAAGTCTCGGTTTTTTTTTTTTTTGTATGCAAAATAAAGGGGTTGGACCAGAAGGCTTCTAAGATTCTTTTTCTCTCTAATTGCATGATCCTATGAGTGTCTTGAGGTGTTTAGGTGGTGCAGTGGATAGAGTGCTGGGCTTGGAATCAGGAAAACTTGAGTTCAAATTCAGCCTCTAAACTTCCTAGCTGGGCAAGTCATTAATCTCTTTTTGCCATTGGGGGAAGAATGGCAAACCTTTCCAGGGTCTCTGCCAAGGAAACCTTCATGGGTAGTGTCCCAAAGAGTTGGACACTACTGAATAACATAATGACAATGAGCCTCTGCCTCCTTCCATTATTCCTCCTTGGGACTCCATCTGCAAGACATACAGAGGGCTCCTTAACAAGTCATTTGAACACGGGATTGTTACAGGTTCTGGGTACCATATCTTTGCAATTTTGATTCTTGCAGTAAATGTGTTTTAGACTATGATGTGAATGTGTTTTCCATTTGGGTCAAGCTGAGTTGGGAAGGAGATCAAAATCCTAATTTGCGATACATCCAATTTGTGAAAGATTTATGACTGGGCCAAGGTCAAGACTGAGCTGAGATAGAGTTGTGACTGGGATTGTTTGACTCACAGACTTTTCTTAAATGGAGCTACTCCCATCATTCAACACTCTGCTTGGATTTATTCTCTAATGGTTAGCAACTCCCACCCCTGCCATACTCTCCCAATCTCAGTAATATGGAATTTTTGACTGTCCAAGAGTAACCACACCTTTCCTCAACCCCCATTTCCCATTGTTTCATCCCATCCAACTCAACCCTGACCCCACAATATCTTACCCCAGTCTCTCATGTTTGTGCCCTCTGAAACTCCTGTTCCATAATTAACAAGTTCCCTTTTACTTTAGACTCTTTCAACTCATGTTCTTTCTATTCTCTGGTATCCACAGAGACTTGCCTTCCCTCTGACGACACTGCATTAATGAAACATTATATGCAAATTTAAAATCCCAAACTGAGGTGAAAGGAGCCTGGCCAAGGGAGGGGCTGGGTGTTTCTGGATTTAAGAAAACTTCGAGAATTTTTAGCAGCTCCTATTGGCTGTTATCCCATAGTCCCCAGTACCTCCCTCCTTTCTCACCAAGTTCAGTTTCCCTCTCTACCCTCTTGCCCTCATGGTAGGGGGCTTCAACATTCTTATAATTATGTTTAGTCAAATACTCTAAGCTTCCAGTTCCTCAATCTACTCAAAAGCCATGACTCACTTCTCTACTCACTTCAATTACCCAAAGGGATGGTCACACCCTTGATCTTGCCATCACCCACTAATGCTCACTTCCTTGATGAAGAACTCTGAGATGACTTTATCTGATCATCATCTCCTATTGTTCCACCTCTCTTTAAGCCTCCCTCCTCACCCAACTCCTTATTCTCATTGTGCCTCTATTCCCTCCATCCTTTGGTACTTTCCCAGGCCATCACCCCTGCTACTCTCTGTTCCTCTTCCTCCCCAAACATGACAGTCAACAAGTAATTAAAGCCCACACCCTCCTCCATGCTCAAATCCCTCGATCCTTGTCTATTGCTTCTCCTATCTGGCTAAACTCCAATCCCAGATTACTCCCATTACCTGCCTGCTCCCCTCCCACTCAGGTGCCATTGAAAGAGTTGGAAGAAAACATTCAATTGAGCTGACAGGAAATGTTACTCAATAGGCTTTCTTTCGATGCATCAAGAAAGTCCTTTAATTTCTCATTAATTATCAATTAATTAATTACCAATGAATCAATTACTACTCACCACAGTGGCTATTCCAAACCTTCTCTTTTTTTCCTCAAGTCATCCATAGGATCTCTTCTCCCTACTCTCTCAGAAAAAGACTTCATCTCATACTCTTTGGAGCAAATTGGTACCATTCACCAGGACTTCCCTCTTTCCTTCTCACAGCCCTTTGCATCAATCCTTATCCTCTCCCCACCCTCACTCCAGTCTCTGATGAAGAGGTGGCTCTCCTGGCCACATCCTCCATCCCAGCTCCTTCTTCCTTCTCCAGAAGAGCACTGTCTCATTATTAGCCCTATTCTTCTTGGTGTTTAATAATTCCTTCTGAGGGTGGGGTGGGGGGGAAGAGAAAAAGCAAGGACTTGAGCTCTCCCAAATTTCCCCCAAACACCTTTTAGATAAAATCTTTGAAGGAAATGTCTTAAGAATAAAAATAAAATAAATTAATCCTTCAAAATTAATTCTGAAGTGACAAAACCTACAAAAGTACAGGGTGATACAATTTTCCAGCCCGGTTTCCAGACAGGTTGTCAGGAAAGGTCTGTTTCACCTCTCAGGGGTGGGAGTGCAGGCAATACCTAGGCAAGTCAGCAGCAAGCATTGGGGACAACTAAATTGGCAGTAGCAACTTCTGGAGCTCTCAGCCTACAGATGGTAAGGGTGTCAGTCATCATAACTGTGAAAAAAAATCTTTAAATCAAATTTCTCTAATAAAGACCTTATTTCTCAAATATATGAAGAAGTGAATTAAATTTATAAGATTGGAAGTCATTCTCCAATTGATAAATGGCCTAATGATATAAACAAGCAGTTAGGAGATGAAGTCATCCAAGCTATCAAAAAGCCAAATGAAAAAAATGCTCTAGATATATTGATTAGAGAAATGAAAATTAAAACAACTCTGAGGTACCATCCCCACACCTATCAGAATGGCTAATATGATAGAAAGAGAAAATTACAAACGTTGGAAGGATATGAGAAAATTGAGACACTAATGCATTGTTGGCAGAGTTGTGAATGGATTCAACTATTCTGGAGAGCAATTTGGAACTGTGCCCAAAGGGCTATAAACCTCTCCATCTTTTGAGCCAGCAATACCACTATTAGGTTTGCAACCCAATGAGATTTTATTTTGTTTTTATTTTTTTCCCTTTCATTTTTAAAAATTATATTTTTTACAAAGCTTTTTATTTTCAAAACATATGCATGGCTAATTTGACAACATTGACCTTTGCATAGCCTTGTGTTTCAGATTTTCTCCTCCTTCCCCCCATCCCCTCCCCTAGATGGCAAGCAATTCAATATATGTTAAACACATTAAAATATGTTAAATCCAATATCCAACGAGATTTTTTTTTTCTGTTTCTTTTTTTGCTGAGGCAATTGAGATTAAGGGACTTGCCCAGGATCACACAGCTAGGGAAAGTTAAGTGTCTGAGACCAGATTTGAACTCAGTTTTCTGGACTTCAGGGCTAGTGCTCTATCCACTGCACCACCTAGCTGCCCCTCCAATGAGATTTTTCAAAGAGGAAAAAAGACATATGCACAAAAATATTTATAGCAGCTATTTTTGCGGTGGCAAAGAATTGGAAATGGAAGGGAAATTCGCCATCAATTGGGGAATGGTTAAACAAGTTGTGGTATATGATTGTGTAAGAAATGATGAGAAACTTTGACCCAGCAGTGTTTCTACTGGGCCTATATCCCAAAGAGATTTTAAAGGAGGGAAAGGGCCCCACATGTGCAAGAATGTTTGTGGCAGCCCTTTTAGTAGTGGCTAGAAACTGGAAACTGAAAGGATGCCCATCCATTGGAGAATGGCTGAATAAATGATGGTATATGAATGTTATGGAATATTATTGTTCTGTAAGAAACGACCAGCAGGACGATTTCAGAGAGGCCTGGAGAGACTTGCATGAACTGATGCTGAGTGAAATGAGCAGAACCAGGAGAACATTATACACAGCAACAAGACTATACGATGATCAATTTTGATGGACGTGGTTCTCTTCAACAATGATGCGATTCAAACCAGTTCCTATTGTTCAACGATGAACATAGTCATATATATGTCCAGAGAGAGGCCTGAGGGAACTGAGTGTGAACCACAACACAGCATTTTAACGCTTTCTATGAATATTTCCATGCATTTTGTTTTCCTTCTTAGGTTGTTTTTTTCTTCTTCTCTTTCTAGATCTGATGTTTCTTGTGCAGTAAGATAACTGTATAGATATGTATACATGTATTGTATTTGTCATATAATTTATCCTATTTAGCATGTATTAGATTACCTGTCATCTAGGGGTGGAGGGTGGGGGGGAGGAGGGGAAAAGCTTGGGAAAAAAAGTTTTTGCAAAGGTCAATGTAGAAAAATCATTCATATGTTTTGTAAATAAAAAGCTTTATTAAAAAAAAAAGAAATGATGAGAAAGATGCTCTCAGAAACACTTGGGAAGAGTTGGTACAAGGGAAATGATCAGAACCAGGAAAACATTGTACACAGTAACAGCAACACTGTGATGATCGATTGTGAATGACTTAGCTATTTTCAGCAATACAAAGATCTAAGACAAACCTAAAAGATTCATGATGAGAATGCTATCTACCTTCAGAGAAAGAACTGAGGGAGTATGAATGCAGAGCAAAGCAGACTTTTTAAAACTTTATTTTCTTGTTTCTTTTTCTTTTACAACATGGAAAATATGGGAAAATATATGGAGGGGAAGCTTGATAGAGTACTGGCCTTAGTGACAGGAGGACCTGAGTTCAAATCTGCCCTCGGAAATTGACCCTGGGTAGGTCACTTAACCCTGATTGCCTCAAAAAAAAAAAAAAAAGAAAGAAAAACATATGGAAATATGTTTTGTATTACTGCCCATGTATAACCTATATCAAATTGCTTATCTTTTCAATGAGGCGTCAGGGGTGAGAGGGATGGTAAGAGAGAATTTGAAACTCAAAATTAAAAAAATTAAATGATTACAATTGTTAAACTGGGAAAAATAAAATACTATTAAAAAAAAAACCTCTTGGGGCAGCTAGGTGGCACAATGGGTAGAGCACCAGCCCTGAAGTCAGGAGGACCTGAGTTCAAATCTTGTCTCAGACACTTAACATTCCCTAGTTGTGTGACCCTGGGCAAGTCACCTAACCTCAATTGCCTCAGCAAAAACAAAAAAAAAACCCTCACACTCTGCTATAGACATGTTCATACAAGCATACTCAAGCCTCTTCCATCCTTTTAAATTCTATGCATCTAGCTATCTATCTACCTACCCATCTAATCTTTTTTTTTTTTGAGCACTAGTCTCAAATCATTAACTATTCATAGGTAGGATAGCTCATGGCCATGTCAAAAGTCAACATATTCAACAGAGAATTCCTTAACTTTCCCTTCCAAAATTTGCCCCCTTCTGAACTTTCCCTTTTTTGTTGAAGACACATCGTTCCTTCAGTGTCCTAGGTTTGCGACATTGGAGTTATCCTCAATCCTTCAGTTTTACTTATTCCACAAATCCAATGTATTGTCAAATCTTGTCATTTATGTACCCGCAGCAGCTTTTGTAAATTGCTTTTTTTCACAGAGATATTTTCCTGATTCAGGCTGTCATCACTCCTTGTCTGGACTTCTGAAATAGCCTTCTTCTAAAAAAAAATAGTATTTTTTCAATTAGCAAAATTAACCTCTCCTTCCCACTGTCTGCCCTACCCCAGTTGAGAAATTAAGAAGGACAACACCCTTGTTATAAACATAGAGTGAAGCAAAAAGCTTTCCAAATTGGTCATGTAAAAACCATGTCTTGTTGTGCACTCTGATTCTGTCACATCACTATCAGGACGTAGGTAGTTTGTTTCATCATTAATCTTTCAGAACTGGTGTTGGTCATTATGCTGATCAGAGATCCTAAGACTTTCAAAGATGTTTGACATTATAATATTATTGTCATTGTATAAGTTATTTTTCTGGTTCTGTTCACTCCATTTTATCAGTTTATAAAAGTTTTCCCAGGTTTCTCTTAGGCCATCCCATTCATTTCTTATAGCATACTTCCATTTCATTACATTCATATATGATAACTTGGATTGAATTTTCCTCAATTGATGGGGACCTCTTTCTTGCCCTGGGATTCCAGTTCTTTGCCAACACAAAAGAACTATACACACAGATACATATATGTAAATATGTGTGTATATGTATATACACACATATATACACACTTAAGTAAATATAAATATATCCTTGGTTAGAGGGTGTTTTTGTTTTTGTTTTGCTTAGTACTAATCATTTCCCTAATATGTGCTACTACTTTTCCCTTCTATTTCTCTGTTAAATAAAATGTATTTTTGCATGTGTATGTGTGAGAAAGAGAGAGAGAGAAAGAGAAAGAGAGAGAGAGAGAGGAAGAAGGAGGAAAAGGAGGAAGGAGGGAGAAAAGGAGAGGAAAAGTTGGAGAGGGAAGGAGTGAAAAAGGGAAGGAAGGAAAGAGGGAAAGAAACAGGAAGAGAGGGAAGGAGATGAAAGAGGAGGATGAAGGAGGCAGAAAAGGGAAGGAAGAGATGAAGAGAGATGAGGAGAGAGAGAGAGAGAGAGAGAGCAGTTCAGATAAGAATGATATCAAAGTGTCATTGGTCCCCTACCCTTCTTTCCTTGTTTATGTAGACTTCCATTCATGTACCTTTATTATATGAGATAATTTCCCCTAACCTTTCTCTCTCCTTCCAACGTATTCCTCTTTTCCCACTCTTTTTAAAAGAAGACTATCATCATTTAACAGAACTAATCCCAAACCTTCTGTCTAATTACACTCCCTCTATAATCCTTGATAATGATAGAGTTCAGAGGGAACATATGTATCATCTCCCTATAATACAATGGAGGCAATTTATCATTGTTTAGCTCCTTTTAATTATCCATTCATGTTTACCTTATGTTTTTCTTGACCCTTTGTGTTTGTCCTTTAAAATTTTTGTGTAGTTCTGGTCTTTTTGTCAGACATACTTGGGAGTCCTCTATTTCATTAAAAATCCATTTCCCCTTGTAGAATTATTTTGTTTTTCTGGGTAAGTATTCTTGGCTTTATTCTGGATTTGTTTTTAGTGTTCAAGTCACTATAGCAATTTTTTGAGGTGCGATTCCTTTTTTTTTTGTTTGTTCATTCTTCCAAACTATTTCTTGACTTTGGACTTTATGCTATAGCTGGGCTCTGCCATTCTTCTAAGGGAAGGTTGGGGATGTCCTGCTTGAGATACTGGGAATTGTGTTATTCCAGACTCTCAGGGACAGCTCAGACTAGTCTCCCAAATTTAGTACTCCCCAAATCTGATCTAGGACAAGTTTTATCCTTGTCTCTTCATCTGAGCTTTGCAAGTTCCTTTCCTGGATTTGGGTCTGAGCAATAAGCCTGTGGACTTGCCTTTGGTTAGACTTTCCGTTGACTGCTGCTGTCCTTAACTTCTTAAAGCTCTGTTGGTTCATAGAGACAGAATTTCAGGCTTCCCTTTGGTCTGGGATTCCTGCTGTAGTTATTCCTCCGCAGGTTTCCAGTTGTCCTGGAGGGTGGGACGATGACCTTTCTCTGCTCCTGGGGCCAAAAGCACACATCTGCTGCTTGCTTTGAGCTTGCTCATTGTTTGGTACACAGCCAAGAACTGGGATCTCTCCTCACTCCAAAACATCACTCCTAGGCATACAGTTCCCCTCTTCATTCCACTCTATATTTGTGACCTCAAACTGGGGAGTGAGTAACAGAATTGCTAGTTGGTACCTGTTCCAGCATCCTGCATGAGGTCACAGTGCTCTAGTATGGGTCTTGCCCCATCTTAAGCTGGAGCAAGTCTGGGCCATCTTTCTGTCTCTGTGTTGGGGAATGGTGCTCCATTTGGTGTCCCTCACTGGACCATGTCTCCAGCATCCATAGATCCCCTGTCTCTCGACAGTTTCCTGTGCTTAAAAAACAATTTAATGTGACTTTTTCTTGGATATTCTGATCATGGTTTGGCCTGGTGTGTTTTCTAGATCTGTTTGGAAGAGTTTTATGGGGAGAAACTTATTATATTTCCTGCTACTTTGTCATCTTGGTTCCACTTCCCTAATAGTTTTCTAACTGGTCTTATTACATGCCTTTCCCAATATAGGAAGCACTAAAAAGTTTACTGACTGATTAGCAGATAGCCACCAAAGTGATTTTCTTAAAATGCAGATTTGACTATGTCATATCCCTACCAAGTCAATTCTATGAAGTAACAGCTACCGGCATATTATATTATCTCCATTTTGTACTTGACAAACCTGAGGATCAGAGATCACACAGCTAGTAAGTATCAGAAGCTGGTATCTATTGACTGATGCTCTTTCTACTATCTGAGCCTTCCACTCCCCTGCTCAAGAAAATTCAGTGGCTCCCTGCCTTTGGGATAGTATATTAATGCCTCGCTTTCACATTTAAAATCCTTTGCAGTGTGGTCTCAAGATATTTTAACCAGCCTGAGGGTTTTCCTACAATAAGATTGGAGAAGTAGGATAGGACTAGATTGTGGGATTTTTTTTTAGGACTATCGGAGTTTCTATCCCACTGGAGAAATTCTGGACATCCTATGGAACATACTCAAGAGTTGAGTTACTGGGTTAAGAGAATCATTTGGGAATTTTGGAGGGTCTGCCTCCAGACACGTGACTCATCCCAGAGGAGCATGCTCTTGGACATAGTGAAGCCTTCACTTTATGGTTGCAGAGCAGGAAGTCCTAAAAATTCAATAGATGTAAAAAAGGGTCACCAACCCCCTCATGCTCTCCTTCCTTTCAGATAAAAACTCTGTCAAAATTATTTCAGGCTTCTTCTGAAGAGATATGAAAGGAAGGATGGCTTATTCTTAATTTTCATCCCAACCTCCATGAGGTCATAAATGCATAGCATATGTTTTTCCCACGCAAGCAAGACTCAGTCTGGGTTTTTGTTGCCTTTGTAGTGTTTCATCTTTTCAGATTTAGGTGAACAAACCCCTATCCTTAAATGGATGAATGCAGGCCTAAAAGCCACCTTGTATGTTGAGTTCTAGTGGGTTGGAGATAACTGATCTTCATCTGAGAGGGCTGGACTGGAAAGAGGGTTGAACCGGTCTTCCTGGGAGATATGTACTAGGAGTTGCTTGGACAGTGCAGGGCTGAGGTGAAATGTAAAATGTTTAATCAGCAATCCTGTGAACTGTGGCATAGTCTGATAAGGTTTAAGCATCAGCCTTCTAGCCAACTGTCACATTAGCTTTAAATTAAGTCACTCAATCTTTTAAAAAAGTTTGTTCTTTGTCAAATGTGAGCTTGGAGTCTTTGATGTTGAATATCTGCATCAAAAAAGGTTCGAGCTTTCTGGAAAGTTTTCATTAGATCCCCTAACCAAAAGGAGCCTCAGAGATCATCTCAACCAATTTCTCCTATTACAGATGAGGAAACCAAGATACAGGAAGGGAAATGACTGCAAAGCAGCACTTTGAAGGTCATCAAATCCAAATTGTACTTCATTGAGAACTTGTTCTGAAATATATCCCTGATGAGCGATCCGTATTTAATTTTTTTTTTGGCTAGAAGACTTCTTTGTGAGGGGGGATCTTCCCAAGACAGTAAACTTTTTGAATTTCTCAAGATCACATTGGGAGACAAATGACACATGGGAAAGAGTAATGAACTTTCCTGCTAAATTTGAAGTTACAGAATGTGAGTTCAAATTCTGACATGGCCACTTAGTATTTGTGTGAATTTGGGCAAATCCCTTCATCTCTCTAACCTTCAGTTTCCTCATCTTGAGATGAAGGGTTTGGAACAAATGACTTCTTAGGCTCTTACTCGCTAACTCCATGATCTTAAGAGGTAAAAACTAGAAATGGGATTTGAACCCAAGACAACTTGTTCCAAATATACTACTCTTTATAACCTACCCTTAGTCACTTATGCCATGCTAGATCCGAATACCCCCAACTCAAGGCTGATTCAACTCGTCTCTAGAGTGGCCTAGTGGGAGTAATAATCCCTCATATTTGTATCAAGCTTGCCATACAGTATCTTGTAGAATTCTGCAACCTATTCTACAGATGTGGAAACTGAGAGGGTAAGTGAAGTTAAATGAATTAACCAGGCACAGACCACTGGTAAGTGTCAGAGGCAAAGCTAGGATCTAGGTTTTCCAGATACCACATCCAGAATTCTGCCCATCATAATATAAGAATGCAGCTCCATTGCAGCCGCTGGCTGTGCCATTCAAAGGCCATATTACCCAGCCAAGTCAACCTGATTATTGTGGTTGGCAGGAAAATATTCCTGAGTCTATCCTTGTAATTCTTCTAGACACAGTATTGCATGCAGACTCCAAATCTGAGCTTCTGTGGGCTATCCTGATCATAGCCCTTCTGGGCTACTGTTTATCTGCTGATTATCTGGATTTTCTAGTTAGGAAATGAATGTGGCCCAACAGGAATCCTGATACTTTCACAGCCCAGAGCTGATCATCATTCTTCCCTGCCCCAGGAATGATGATAACAGATCATTCCTTTTTCTCCTGTAGACTCTCACATTGCAAATTCTTGGCTGGTCCTGACCCTGAGGGTCTAGAATGAGAAATATATCTAAAATAGGAGCTCCTGTTTCTTTTCCCCCCACATCCTTAAAAAACCCTGTGTACAATTTTTTTTAAAGGACATTGACAAATTGAGAGCAGAGGAAGTCACCAAGGACCATGAATTTATATCACATGTGGATATATTGAAGGGATTGGAGATATTTAGTCTGGAGGAGACTGAGGGTGGGGGACATGAGAGGTTTCCTGTGAAGAAAGGTTTAGGTTTATTCCTTTGACTCCGGACAGGAGGCCTAGGAACAGTGGGGAAAATGACAAAGACACTAATTTAGGCTGAATGTCAGGAAAAACTTCCTAACAATGAGAACAGGTCAGAAGTGGAACGAATTAGCAGGTACTGACTTGCCTCACTAGAGAACTGCTTGGCACATGTCAGGTAGGTGGTAGTGGGGATTTTGGGGGCACCTCCCAATTCTCAAAATTCTCCGATTCTGTGGTCTTGCTGCCCGTCCCCCTAGCTCTATTCAAAAAAAGAAGGCTTCTGCAGTGCTCAGGAGGGGCTAGTGTGGTGCCTGGGGACTGAGAGCACAGGCTTTTTGCCCAGCAGAGGAAGGGAGCTAGAGACCCAGGCTGTCACTCCCTTCTGCTGCCACGTTAGCCTGTCTCTGGCAGATTGAGATGATGAGCTCAGTCATGGAAAGGGGAGAGAACGCGCTTGCTGCCAAATCTGTGATTACAAAGGCAGCTATGGTCTATGGAGGAATCCAGCTACCCAGAATCTGCGGCTCAAATTCTTGCCAGAGACCACCCCCACCTTGCCATCACTGATGCCATCTTTCCCCCCATCTCCCTGGGGATTCTGAAGTCCTCAGTGAAGGAAGAATTGAACATGGTAAAGACCCAGCCCACTGTGTCAGACTATCAAGGCAGGAAGCCTGGGGCTTTTATTCCATTCTGCATGTAGGAGGGCCTTTCAGAATCTTTTCAAAACTACTCAGATTGTCTTGGCAGGGATCTCTATCACACACTATGAGTTTGTGTTTTGAATGTCCCTGTCATCATAATAGCTTGTTATGGTAGGATTCTATTTTTTAAAAATTTGCTCATTCTTGCAGCCTACTTCCTGACTGTGGACTTTATGCTAGGGTCAGGCTCTCTGCATTTTTGGAGGGAGTGTCTGGGATGCTGCAGCTGTTGCTTTTTTGGGATATTGGGTGCTGTGCTTATTCTGGGCACAGTCTGGGGGCCTACAAGTTTTCAGTACCACCAATTGATCTGATCTGGGGCAAATCTGAGGACTGTTCCCCAAGATCTGAACCCTGTAAGTTCCTGCCCTGGGTTTGGGTCTCAATAAGAGGCTGTGGACTTGCCCATTTTGGAGCTCCAGCAGAGGCAGCTGCTCAACTCAGCCTCTATCAGCCGATGAAAAGCTCTGTTGTTTCAGGGTGACAGAAATATAAGCTTTTCTTTGGTTTAGGATTCCTGCCCTGGTTATTTCTGCAGGCCTTAAAATGAGCTAGAAATTTGAACTGAGACTCTTCTTTGCTCCTTGATTCTGAGTTTGTTCCTAGATCAGTATGAGGCAAATCAGTAACTCCACTTTTCAGCTTTTCATCTTTTTATTTATTTATTTTTCTTTTTTTCTCTTTCTTTCTTTTTTCTTTCTTTTTTTCTTTCTTTTCTTTCTCGCTTTCTTTTTTTCTTTTCTCTTCTTCCTTCCTTCCTTTCTTTTTTTTTTGTTGAGGCAATTGGGGTTAAGTAACTTGCCCAGGGTCACACAACCCTGGGTTGTGTCTGAGGACAGATTTGAATTTGGGTTCTCCTGACTTCAGGGCTGGTGCTCTATCCACTGCACCATCCAGCTGCCCCCTTTTCATCTTTTTAAATGTTATCCCCTCTTTTCCCCATTAGATTGTAAGTTCCTTGAGAGCCTGAACTGTCTCTTTTCTTTCTTGTAACCCCAGTGTTTAGCCTGGCACATAACATATGCTTTATAAATGTTTATTGGCCCACTGACTGATGTAGTTTTCCTAAGTTCTCTCTCACCTGCAGTATTATCCTTGGCAAAGATCTCATCTCTCTTTAATCCTGCCTGGATTGCCTGCAAAATGAAGTTTTTCCTTAATTACATCTCATTTTAAGTATTGCTTTCAAATCTGGGCACCATATTTCAGGAAGTACTTTGACCAATCAGAGAGCATTCAGGGACTGGTAACTGCCTTGAAACTATGCCATCTGAAGGCTGGCTAAAGGATATGGGGAAGTTTTTCGGAGAAGAGAAGGCTCAGAAAACACTTGAGAACTGGCTCCCAGTATCTGAAGAATGATTAACAGATTCGATTTGTGTTATGTGGTCCCAGGAAGGAAGAATTATGGGTCAATGATCAAAGCTGTAAAACTTAAGCTCGATGCCAGAAAAAACTTCCCAACAATATCTTTCCCATCAGTCTCCTCTCTATCCATACCCTATTCAAGCCCCCATCACCCTCCCCTAGATTATCTTTTTTTTTTTTTTTTTTGGTGAGACAACTGGGGTTAGGCAACTTACTTGCCCAGGGTCACACAGCTAGGAAGGGTTAAGTGTTTGAGGCTGGATTTGAACTCAGATCCTCCTAATTACAGAGCCAGTGCTCTACTCACTCCCTGTCTAGCTGCCCCTCTCCCTTAGTTTATCAAAATAGATTCCTGATGTTCTCCCCTCTCCAACTTCATCCCCCACAGTTATTCAGTGATTTTCCTAAAGTCCAAGTGTGACCAGGTCACTCCCCTACTCAGTAAACTCCAATGGATCCTCATTGCCTTAGGATGAAGCAGAAACCCTAGTTTGGCTTTTAAAGCCCTTCACAACCTGGCCTCAATTTACCATTTGAGATTTATTGTACATCATTTCCCTTCTTCCACTCTACAAAGCAGTCAGTCTGGTTTCCCATCTCTGGCTCTTTGGACCTAGATCAAGATCTGAGTTCAAATCCTGCCTCAGGGGTTTTTTGTATGTGGCTTTGATGAAATCTTTTAATGTCTCTGAGCCTCAGTTTTCCCATCCATAAAAGGGGATAATAACCTCATCTACCTCATAATATGGGTGACTAGGGGGCACAATAATGCACAGAGCACTGAGCCTGGAGTCAAGAAGAGCTGAGTTTAAAGCCAGTCTCAGACACTTACTAGCTGTGTGATCCTGGGAAAGTCATTTAACCCTGTTTGCCTCAGTTTCCTCAACTGTAAAATGGAGACCCCAGAGAAGGAAATGGCAAACTCTTCCAGTCTCTTTGCCAAAAACTCCATTAAAATGGCATCACAGAGTCAGACATGATTAAACAATGATAATAATAGACAACAACCAATAATGATAGCAATAATATAATAATAATAATTTATATTATAATCACAAGCAACTAACTCAACAGAATTCCTGTGAGGAATTCTTTGTAAACCTTAAGACATGATGCAAATTATTACATTTACTATTATTAACTAATTAATTGTTAGCTTCATTGATTAACTAATTAATTGTTAGCTAATTAACTAAGAGAAATGTTGGTTAGCATAAATTAATGTCATCATATATATGAAATATAAATATGTATATATATACACATATAAGAAGATGTGCTCATTCTAAATATCCTTTATGCATGTAATCTCACCTAACAAAACATCTCAAGCATGGAGCTTGTTTCATATGGTGCCTGGTGCACAGTAGGTGCTTAATAAATATTTGTTAATTGTTATAATGTTAATCATAATAACTATTATTAATAGGGTGCTTAAAGAGATGCAAAGTATTTTACATACATTATTTCACTTGATCCTGGCAGCAGCCCCATGTAGAAGGGTCAGAAAGGTCAGATGACTTGTCCCTGATCACATGGCTATAAATGCCAGAGGTGAGATTAAAATCAAGGGCTTCCTATATCCAAGTCCAGCCCTCTTTCTTCTGGAGAATGTAGTTCAGAACACTGGATCTAAGGTTACAATGAGTTTTTCAATTCTTTATGATAATGAGCTTTCCCAAAAACTCAACGTGCAGTTTCACCAACAATGTAATAGTACATCTGGTTCACCACTGTCTTGCCCATGTTGAATTTCAGAGTTAAAAACTCTCTTTGCCAAATAGGTTGAGTAAAAGTGCTGCCCTGGAGTGATAATAATCACCATTTAAATAGAACCTAATATGTGCCAGGAACATAAAGTGCTAAGCACTTTACAAATATTATCTCATTTGATCTTTGCAACAATCCTGGAAAGCAGATACTGTTCTTATCCACATTTGATCTTTGCAACAATCCTGGGAAGTAGATGCTTTTTTTAAATCCCCATTTCAAGTCAAGGAAACTAAGGCAAAGGATAAATGTAAGTCACACAGCTAGTTGTTATCTAAGGCCACATTTGAAAGCAGGTCTTCCTGACTCCAGACTCAGTGCTCTATCCACTCTGCATCTGGCAGGTGTTTTGCTTCTGGAAGTAGTTAGTTGTATGTTTGGAGGAATGGGTTTTGAGTGTAAATGATCAATCCCTCATGCCAAGAAATCCATTTCTGGAAATAGAAAAGAGCTCAGAGGCTGCTAGCTGACATAGTGGATGGAGTTCTGAAGTTAGGAAGATTCAAGTTCAGATTGTACTTCAGATATTTACTAATTACACCATCTAGGTTAAGTCTCTTAACATTTTTCTAGCTCAGTTTACTTATTTGTTGTGATCTTATCCAATCTGTACCTGAATAGGGATCCCTAGTATAATCTTAGAGAAGCAGTCCTCCAGCTTCTGTTTGAAGCCCTCCATCAATAGGGAACTCACTACTTCTTTAGGTGGCCCATTCCATTTTTGGACAATTATTAGGAAAATGTTCCTTATCTCAAGTCTAAATTATCTTCTTCCCATCACTCTGCCATTGCTTTAAATCCTTTGATAGAAAGCTGTACTTAGAGTGAGGAAGACCTTCTTCTTATACTTACTAGCTATTTGTGACTTTGAATAGGTTATTTAACCTTTCTGTGCCTCAGTTTCCTCATCTGTAAAATGAGTGGCTGGACTTGACTTCTAATAATATTCCTTCAAGCCTCTACAATCCCATGACCTTAGTTGTGTGGCTACTGGTAACACATTTAACCTCAGTAAGGGATAATAATACCTGCTGTGTTTCACTTAAAAGGGTAGCTGTGAAAGCTACTGTGAAAGTTGCAAAACAGCAGCACCCAGTGTAGGGATTCCCTACATCAATGTAAATCTCTTGAGCCATCGGGGACTTGGTAGAGAAGGTCTAGACGACTTGTTCTGGTCACACAGCGGAAAGTGAGACCATAGGATCCTCAATCCAGACTTGGATGGTATCCCAGAGGCCATCTAAACCCAACCACTTTATCTCATGAGTAACTCAAGCTCCTAAGTCCATTGGTTTGGAACTCTCTCCTCATTGATGGAGTCCAGTGCCCCACATGAGGGTGGGGAGACTTGTCAAGAGTGAGAGAAAGAGAGATCCTGTCTCTTCAATTTTTTTGGGGGGGGGGCTACTTCTGGCTTCCAGCTTTGAAAATAAATGGGTGACACTAATCCTTCTTCAGGACCCCAAAGAGAAAAAGACCTTGGGAAGGAGTCAATCTGAGAAGAGCTGGCAGTCTCCAGATGTTACCCTTCCCAGCTGGCTACACTAGGGACTTTGGGGAGCTTTCCCCTTGGAGAAGATCTGGGAGTTCCTTCAATTTACCTTGAGCTGAGTTCCCTCAGTCCCGATGAGAGACTGCCATCATTCTGTAGGGTCAGGTATATGTTCTCCAATTGTACTTTCTCTGATTTCTGTTTTGCTGGTGACTTGGATAAATTTGTTCCTATTTACTATGTGTTTTCATTGTGGAATTGGTATTTAATAGGAAGGAAGTCAGGCCTTGGATATAAAGCTTGATGGTTTCCTTTCCCCATGAAAGAAAGAAATATTGATCCTTGCATCTAAAGATTACATCCCCTAGATTAATAGTACTTAAGGGAGCAGGTAGATATAATTTTAGCATTGAACAAAATGATTATTTATCTCTCATTAATAATCAATTATTGAATTAGGACCAAGATTTTTTTTTTCAGAAGCCTGTAGGTTGTTTGATCTCTGTAGGACCTCACTGATAATGAAATTGGATTACTTTCTCAACAATTTTGTTCAAACTCCACTCGTTGGATTCTATCGGCTTTGGGTGAAGATAAATTCTTTATTAAATTGCACAAAGCTGGAAGTGAATGACATGATCCCGCGGCCCCTCATTAGAATAGGTTCACCTTCCATTATAATATTCATTTTCTCTCATTACTTGTTTTTTTATTAAAGCTTTTTATTTGCAAAACATATGTATGGATAGATCTTCAACACTGACCCTTACAAAGCTTTCCATTACAAAAATTTTCCCCCTAGTCCCCTCCCCTCCCCTAGATGGCAGGAAGTCCATTACATGTTAATTATGTTAAAATACTTGACAAGTCAAATATATGTATACCTATTTCCACACTTATCTTGCTGTGCAAGAACAATCACATCAACAAGAAAAAAATTTGAGAAAGGAAACCCAATGCAAGCAAACATCAATAAAGAGTGTGAAAATATTATGTTGTCGTCCACATCTCATATCCCTCTCTCTGGGTGTATATGGCTTTCTTCACTGAACTGGTTTGAAACATTTCAAGAGAGCCATGTCCATCAGAATTGATCATCATATAATCTTGTTGTTGTCGTGAATAATGATCTCCTGGTTCTGCTGATTTCCCTCAGCATCAGTTCATGCAAGTC
>JAJPUD010004435.1:119735-152673 GCA_023553655.1 Myrmecobius fasciatus
TATCTATCTATCTATCTATCTATCTATCTATCTATCTATCTATCTATTTTTCTATAGAAGGACACACTGAAAGGGAGCACTTATGATCAATGTGCATACATGGGGAAGGCATGTTTATAGGGGAATATCTAGTCAAGATCCACGCATATAGGGAACATATCAGTAGGTAACAAGGGTGCAGGGGTAAATATAAAGGGAAGAAAGAAAGAATAGTTATAACCAGGGCACACCAGGATAGCTCATATTTCCAATACTACAGTGGTGTGAGTGTCTGCCTCTGACATCATCCAATTGCTTCTGCTGGGCTTGCTGCCCCTGGATGTGGTGGGTAGTCTCTGTCAGCATAGAGTGTCCATTAAATGTTCTTAACACTAGCTAGTAATAATAACTATCATTTATATAGCTCTTAAAAATTTGAAAAGCATTTTACTACTATTATCTCATTTATTGTCACAACAATCCTGTGAGAGAAAAGTTATTATTATACCCATTTTATAGAGGGGGGGAACTCAGACTGAGAAAAGTGAAATGATTTACAGAATTACAAAACTAGTGAGTATTGGGAGAATTTTCAGGACCCCTTGCTAGCCACTGCACAGAATTCAGATGATAGGCAAGTAAAATTATTATTTACATATTTATTTATTTATTTAGTTTTAACACACATTGCTTTATGAATCATGTTGGCAGAGAAAAATCAGAGCAAAAGGGAAAAACCCATGGGAGAGATAAACAGAAAAAAGAAGCGAATATAGCATGTGTTTATTTACATTCAGTCTCCATAGTTCTTTTTCTAGATGCAGATAGCATTTTCTATTCAAGGTCTATTGGGATTGCTTTGGATCCCTGAACTGCTGAGAAGAACCGAGCCCTTCCTAGTTGATCATGGCGCCTTCTTGCTGTTACTGTATACAGTGTATTCCCGGTTCTGCTTGTTTCGCTCAGCATCGGTTCATAGAAATCCGCCCAGGCCTTTCTAAAATCAGCTTGGTCATCATTTTTTATAGAATAATATATTCCAGCACCTTCACGTACCACAGTTTGTTCAGCCACTCCCCAATTGATGGGCATCCGCTCCTTTTCCAATTCTTTGATAGGCAGGTAAATTACAGTTTATTTATTCTCTCCAGAGTGTTATATACACTCTCAGTAGGTGATAGTCATATGTGACTAATAATCCCACAGATGACATGTGACTACATACATATATGTATACATTATATATGCAATATATAAAATGTATATATAATATATACAATACAATACAATGTATATAATATATAAAATGTAATATATAAAATACAGGTAGATATAAATATATGACACACATATATTATATAGGTGTATATTAATATTCTATGAGTGTCTGTGTGTGTATATATGTTTGTGTGTATGTGTATGTTTGTGTGTGGTTGCTCAGTCACTTTTCAGTAATATCCTGCTCTTCGTGACCTCATTTGGGGTTTTCTTGGCAAAAGTGGTTTACCGTTTCTATCTCTAGCTCATTTTACAGTTAAGGAAATTGAAGCAAACTGTTAAGTGACTTACCTAGGGTCACAGAGCTAAAAAGTTTCAGAGGCTCATGTAAGATGAGATGGAGAAGGAAATGGCAAACCCCTCCATGAAGATCCATGAACTCCATTGAGTTCAAATCCCGCCTCAGATACTATGTGCAGCTTTTCTTTCCAGATGGAGAATCTTGCCTCAGGAGAATAAGCCCCTTTGGAATACAGAATAATCTGCTAGTTAAGTAGCTATCACAGGCTTTTCATCTGTTCTGAATCTTATTTTCTCCTAGTCGCTAATCCTCTATCTGATTTAGTGTTAGAAAATCCCTTTTACTTTCTGTTGAACTCTTTATGGTAATTATTTCAAAATTCTATGTAGTAATGTCCCTCTCCCATCAAAAAATCCTACATTTTTTCTTCATATATATATATACACACAGATATATATTTATATTTAAATATTTATTTATTTATATTTAGATAATATATTTAAATAAAACAACATGCAGATAATTTTATTACTGGCTAACATTTATATACCACTTACTCTATGCAAGGTACTGTGCTAAGCACTTTAAAAGCATTATTTCATTTCAGTAATTAATCAATCTCATTGGGTTTTTCCTCATTTTACAGATGAGGAAATCAGACATTAAGTGACTTGCTCAGGATCACTTAACAGCTAGTTAAGTGTTTAAGGCTGGAGTTCCACTCAAGCTTCCTGCCTCCAACTCTAGTACTCTATCCACTGCAGAGCCCCCTAGGTGCCCACAGTTTGGAAAACTCAGCTTTACAGGCATCCTGGGCTTCCATGGCTATATGGCAGGAGCAGGGAGAGCTTGGTGAAAACCCACAGCAAGGGGCTGAATCACTGGCTTCCCTTCTTTCCCCCTAGTTAATTGGCTCCCCCATGTAACCAAAGGGGAGGAGAAAGAGACCCCCTGGGTCAATGAGTTCCACTCTAAGCCTAATTTCCTTCCATACTCCTGCTGTTCTTATGTATAAATAAATTGCCAACAGCTGCCCTCGATTTAAATATTAAATAAAACATTAAATAAAGGAAGCTCTTGAAGATAGTGACCTTGGGCTCTTGGTTACAATCATGGGCCTGGAATCAGCAAGTCTTGGATTCAAATCCTGCCACTCACACTGATAGTTGGGTGATTGGGGCAGTTCCCTTCTTCTAAGTCCTCTTCAGAGAGATGAAGATAGCAGTTCTTAGTTCTTCCTTCTTTGACTGGTGGACATGATTTTTCCTTTCCAGGTGTTTATATGTATTTGGGAATACAAGAAACAGCTTGTTTGGGAAAATGATATGTTGCTTTCTGCTATTTTAATTTTCCTTTTGTCAAGGTAATTGGAGCTGAATGACTTGCCCAAGATCACACAGCTAGTAAGTGTCAAGTATCTGAGACTGGATTTGAATTCAAGTTCTCCTGACTCCATTGAGCCACCTTGTTGCCCCTTGCTTCTTGCTTCTTTGTTGAATGCTTGTTTAATTGAATTTCTAACTTTCAAGTCCCCAGCATGTTTCCTTCCACAAGAATCCTGGGAGAGAGGGAAAGGGCAAAGGTTAAAATCTCTATTTTGTATAAGAGGACGTTTAAGACTCAGCTGGAAGGGACCTTAGAGACCATCTGATCCAAATTTCTCATTTTACAGATGAGGAAACTGAGACCCAGAGAAGTTTGGTGGCTTGTCTACGACCACACAGACAATAAGTGTACCGGGTAGGATTAGAAGCCAGGATCCCAGACCGCAATTCCATCATTCTTTCTTGGCTTCAGGTGGTTTGGTCTCAGTGGAGACCAGCTGAGTGTCCAGTTTTCCATAAGCTTCGCTGTTTCCTTCCTTCGTTTTCAGTGGGATCTGCTCTGTGACTCCATGGCCCTGAATATGATAGCTCAAGCTGGGATTCCGGCAGGCAATATTGTACGGGGCTACCTTTCCGGCAGGTGAGCGTCCCCTGGTTTTTGGAGCCTCCATTTCTGATGACTCCTTGTGAACTCAAGTTGAGTTTCGGAGAATCTGGTCTTTGTTGAGGAATATTAAATGGTATCCTGAAGTTTGGTGAAGTTGTGATTGCTTGTTGACGGCCTAGGAAGCCAGGCAGCCCCATAATTCTGCTAATGTCCACCACAGTTTCTGAGACATTGCTTACTTCGGACCAACCCTGAGCAGAGCAGGGTCAGAGCTTTGCCATTCCCAGTGACAGCCCCTGAAGACTCAGCAGGAAGTACTCGTCTTCCCACAAAGACACCGGAACTAATGGACCAATAGGAAAAAAATCCAAATGTGTTATGGGGGATATACAGCATGGAAGCATCTCCAGGCTCATTTTGCATTTCGAGAAATCAAATGAAACCTCAGGAGCTAAAGAGTTAATTGTCTCAGAGTTTGTGTGTGTGTGTGTGTGTGTGTGTGTGTGTGTGTGTGTGTGTGTGAGCAATGGACATGAGGCAGTATAGGATGCTGGGAAGGGCTCTTGACTAGGAAGGCTCAGACCAAATGGGCCTCTAAGATTTCTCCTAAACCTCTATACATGATCTTAATTAGCAGAACTGGGCTTTGAAACCAAGGAATGGCCCTCATTATTCTCCCTGGTTTGTAGGCCTTTTCCCTCCTTGGGACGAAGGCGAGCCTCTGTTGACCCTCCCCACCATTTCTCTCGTCGGCCAAACTGAATCCGAATTTGGGGCTGGGATTCTTGGCATTTTCATGTCAGTGTGGAACTTTATCCCAGGGCATCAGGCAAGGAACACTGGGTGGGGTTTTCTTGGGAATGGCCTAAGGGAAGCTCTCTCCTGAGTTCTGGCCTACTCTAGTCAACCGATTGCCATCTTGAAGTGAACTGTGATTTTCTTCCTTGCCCAGAGCTGGATTGTTGCACAGCCACTTCATTCTGGAGTTCCAAATTCTCTTCCTTGCTGGGTGTTTGGTGAACTGTATGGAGCCCTCCCTTTTGAACGCTCACGAGTGAGTCTTCCATTCACTAAGTTATGATTCCTCACTACAAAGAAAAATCCTGTATGGTGAGCAAAAAAGAACAGAAAAGAAATATAACTATTTGTACTGGAATATAAATATATAATATAAATCATATGAACTAAAGCAAAGAATTAGGATTGATTTCAAATCTCCATGCTTCCAATTCCATACTAATAGAGCAACTTCATGAGGAAATTTAGTATAAGTCCAGTTTTCATTTCAACTATAATTTGCAAGTTCATGATCAAAAACTCACGCTTGATTTGATTCATTTGCTTTTTCCTTCTCTGGAGTAATTTATTATTTCTTTTCCCAGAAATCTTGAGCATAAGCAATAATTTGCTTGATCAAGAAAGATAAAGTCTCCTGACTGACCAGGAAAAGAAGATGTCTGATCAAATTCAGAAAATCCCTATGTTCTTTTAAAGCTAATTCCCTTTTATTGGGATAATTTCTAAGATGAACCATACATTGATGGCTAGCCTTTGCTCTTGAAGAGTTCCAAAATGACATCACCACGTTGGAGTAAAAGTACAGAGTGTCCGACTGGCTGTTCAGATCAATACAAGCTTAGGATGTTCTACCACAGGTTGGGCACAAATAGTCCCTTTGAACATTTGGAGAGGAGATGGTTCTCAATTTGTGCAGCTCACATTTCTTTTAAAGCAATTCTGCTTTGTTTGTAGAAGACAGAGCCTTCTGTGATGTGGGCAGGCTTTGCTGGGCAGTCCTATGTCAGTGTCTTCCTTATTACAAATTGATTGCAAAGTTCTTCAGAGAGACTTTGAGCGTTTTTTGTATCTCTTTTTCCGACCTTCATGTGAGGGCTTGCCTCCTATGAGTTCTCTATCAAATAGTCTTTTTTTTTTAAAATTAAAGCTTTTTATTTACAGAACATGAGTGATTTTTCTACATTGACCTTTGCAAAACTTTTTTTTTTGTTCCAAGCTTTTCCCCTCCTTCCCTCCACCCCCCACCCCTAGATGACAGGTAATCTAATACATGCTAAATATGTTAAATTATATGACAAATCCAATATATGTATACATATCTATACAGTTATCTTACTGCACAAGAAACATCAGATCTAGAGAGAAAAAAAAACAAAACAAAACAACCTAAGAAGGAAAACAAAATGAAAGTAAATTTCACAGAAAGCGTTAAAATGCTGTGTTGTGGTTCACACTCAGTTCCCCCAGGCCTCTCTCTGGATGTATATGACTATCTTCATCGCTGAACAACTGGTTTGAATCACATCATTGTTGAAGAGAACCATGTCCATCAGAATTGATCATTGTATAGTCTTATTGTTGCCGTGTACAATGATCTCCTGGTTCTGCTCATTTCACTCAGCGTCAGCTCATGCAAGTCTCTCCAGGCCTCTCTGAAATAATCCTGCTGGTCATTTCTTACAGAACAATCATATTCCATAATATTCATATACCATAATTTATTCAGCCATTCTCCAATTGAAGGGCATCTATTCAGTTTCCAGTTTGTAGCCACTACAAAAAGGGCTGCCACAAACATTCTTGCACATGTGGGTCCCTTTCCTTCCTTTATGATTTCTTTGGGATATAAGCCCAGGAGAAACACTGCTGAGTCAAAGGGTATGCACAGTTTGATAACTTTTTGAGCATAGTTGCAGATTGTTCTCCAGAATGGTTGGATCCGTTCACAGTTCTACCAACAATGTATCAGTGTCCCAGTTTTTCAACATCCCTCCAACATTCATCATTATCTTTTCCTGCCATATTAGCCAATCTGACAGGTGTGTAGTGATATATCTCAGAGTTGTCTTAATTTGCATTTCTTTGAAAAATAGTCTTTTAATGTACTTTTGCCATTTGAACAATATGGCCGGCCCATTCGAGTCGTGCTCTCTGCAACAGAGTTTGAATGTTTGGCAATTTAGCTTGAGAAAGCACCTCAGTGCCTGGTATCTTACTCTGCCAGAAACTTCAGAACCTTCCTCAGATAATTCACATGGAAGCGATTCAGTTTCCTAGCAAGGCACTGATACACCGTCCAGCTTTCACGGCCATACAACAATGAGTTCAGCATGGCTCTACATCTTCAGTTTGGCAAGCTGCTCTCTCACTTTTTCCTTAGGAGCCTCCTGAACACCGAGCTAGCTCTGGCAATTTGTCCATTAACCTCATCATCTATGTGGACTTCCCTAGAGAGTAAACTGCCATGGTAAGGGAACTTATCCACAGCATTCAAAAACCTCTCCCTTTGCTCTAACTGATGCTTCCACATATGGATGATGTGGTGCTGGCTGGTGGAAAACCGTTGTTTTCTTGGTGCTGCTTGTTAAGCCAAAAGTATATTACACACATACACGCAGAAGATGTATGAAAACCCTCAAACTTAAGTCAGCATTTATTAATTAATAAATTTTATAAGACAATATGGTAGTCAACTTCCCCTCCCACTCTGGGATCCATTAAGATTTTGGGTTTTGACAAACTCTTTGATTGTTTAAGTTGCTTAGTCTTAATTTTTCTTTCAGGGTGAGGCTTGCAGTTTCATGCCTTTAAACTCCTTTTCTTTCTTTCTTTTCTTTTTTTTTTTGCTGAAGCAATTGGGGTTAAGTGACGACCAGGGTCACACAGCCAGGACATGTTAAGTATCTGAGATTAGATTTGAACTCAGGTCCTCCTGACTTCAGGACTGGTGCTCTATCCACTGCACCACCTAGCTGCCCCAAACTCCTTTTCTTTTTAAGGTGGACTTATTTTATCTAAATTAAAAGATCTTTGCTAGAGTCATTGCCATGCAAAATATAAAAATCTACTTTTCAAAAAACTGAGTTGCTAGGTCTATAATTGGTGTAGAAATGAGCTGATCTTTCTTTGGGATGGGGATGGGTCTTGATATTTCTCTTTCCTTTAGTTACAGATCACTCAGATCTTAGAAGCCTTCTGAAAAATCAAAAAAGAGTGACAGCTGGTGACCAGATCCAGGTAGGTAGAGGAGAAGTGAAAGACATTGATAAGTGATTATAAATCTTAGCCAGACTAAACCAGCAAGCAGAATCAAGAAAATTCCAACTTGTGGCAGCTAGGTGGCACAGTGGATAGAGCACCAGCCCTGAAGTCAGGAGGACTTGAATTCAAATCTGGTCTCAGACACTTAACATTCCCTAGCTGTGTGACCCTGGGCAAGTCACTTAACCTCAATTGCCTCAGGAAAAAAAAAAAAAACTTCCTGAAGCAAGCACAAAAGACAATTCACTGGGCAAGGAATCACTGTGGCTTTCATATAAGACTCACAGAGACCAAAGCTAAGTTCAGAAGATACAGAACTTTTGCTCAATATCAAATAGCCTCCCCATCCTGGACTGCTAAATAGGAAGATCCATGATCACTTCAAAGCAGACACACAAATATACCAAGATACAAGAAGCTGGCTTAAAGACAAGGAAAACATATATTCAATAGTGGGAATAGAGGGAGTATGGCTTGGGGAGGCAGAGTGAAAGAAAAAAGGGAAAAAAGAAATTTACACAAGAACTTTATTATATATTTAAAAGGAATATCAAGTTGTACACAATCTGTTTGCAGTTTCATGTGTACTCCTCTTTGTTATTATACTATATTATGGAAATGCTTATTTTATTCCATAAATTATAAAAAAGAAGTCAACAGGAATCCGGTCAGTTAGCCAATGTTTAGACAGCAAACATTAAGCAGCTCAGCTAAGACAGGAATAGTCAACACTCACTTGCAGAGGTCTCTTCCCAAAGAATCAGTTGACCAAGGTAGGTCATTTCAAGTTCTCTGATCTGGGAGCCCAGATAGGGAACTAAACCTCACTGAACCCCTTCTTAGAGTTCAGAAAAGGCTACCTGGGGTAGGGCCCAGTATGTCAGATACTAGAACTGAAGTGATGAAGAACTGATTCCCCCTCTTTTTCTTTTTCTTCTTCTTCTTCCTCCTCCTCTCTTTTCCTCCTCTTCCTCCTCTTCTTCCTCCTTCTTTTCCTCCTTTTTCTCCTCCTCTTTCTTTTTCTTCTTCTTCTTCTTCTTCTTCTTCTTCTGCTTCTTTTCTTTCTTCTTTTTTTTTTACTTAGATTAGGCATTCTTCATTATTACTTATAAGGAGAAAACATTTAAAACACATATATGGAGTTTTAATGCTATGAAGAAGCTGCTTCCTTAATTAAAACAAGGCTGAGGATTTCCTAATCCTTTAAGACAAAAAAACATCAAATGAGAGTGGTACAAAGTTAAGAGACTGATGAAGATGTAGAAAATTGCGTCAGTGAGAGTCAGCAGCAAAGTGAACTTTCTTGGAACATTTGGAGGCAGAGGGTTTATCTGAATGAAGAAATGATGACAGTCACTCAATAGGGAGTCAATAAGCCTTCATTAAGCATCTATTATGCGCTGAGTAGGTCCTGGGGAGACCAAGAAGGGTAAGATGAAGTCCCTGCCCTCAAGAAGCTCACAGGCTAATAATGGAGACAACATGTAAATGACCATGTACACACAAGCGCTATACAGGCTAAATGGGAAATAAGAGAAAAGGCACTAGAGTTACAGGGCATCAGGGAAGGCTTCCTGTAAGAGGTGGAGAGAGATGAGGAGGGGGAAATTCCAGGTCTGGGAATAGTCAGTGAAAAAGCCCAGAGTCAGGAGATAGAGTGTCTTGTTTAAGAAACAGCCAGGAGGGTGATGTCACTGAGAGTAAGGAGGGGTGTGTGTGTGTGTGTGTGTGAGAGAGAGAGAGAGAGAGACAGAGAGACAGACAGACAGACAGACAGAGACAGAGAGAGAGACAGACAGACAGAGAGACAGAGACAGAGACAGACAGAGACAGACACAGAGAGAAAGAGTCAGTCAGACAGACAGAGAGACAGAGACAGAGAGAGAGAAGAGGGAGGGAGGGAGACAGAGATGAAAACAGAGAAAGGAGACAAGAGATAGAGAGACAGAGACACTGAGAGAGACACACACATAGACACGGTGGAATCTGTGCTTTAGGAAAATTTTAGAAGCTTCATGGAGGATGGATTGGAGCAGGCAAAGACCCGAAGCAGACAGATCCCAGTAGCTGTCCAGGGGTGAGGTGACAAGAGCATGGACCAGAATGGTATCAGTTCAGAGGAGAGAAGGGGGCAAAGGGGAGATAGCAAGTTAAGCAATTGCTTTTCATTGTTTTGCCTAGAGACTGCAAGATTCCCTGGGAAAAAAAAATATTTCTTTATATTCCTTCTGGGTAGCAATCTCTAACTTACCCATAGCCCTTTGCAGTAATGTCAAACTCCGTAGAAGCACAACCAATAAGGTAAGTCTAGACCCCTGTTTCCATAGCACTATCTAAGCAACATCCCTCTCTTCTGTGAGGGCTACCCTCCCCCACTGTCCTTTGTGTATCCTTTCCTTTACTAATCTCTTTGAGCACACTTGGCACTAGGAAGAGAAAAGACCATGTGGTTTCATGGAAAGAGCTCTGAATTTTAATCAGGAGAAAATTGAATTCACTTCCTGATGCTGACACTATTAGGTATATGACCATCTACAAGTAACATTTCTTTGTTTTTAAAATTATTTTTATTTAAAATTTTATTTACTTTAAAATTATTTTTATTTGTCTATATTTATTTTTAATTTATTATTCCTTTATTTTTAAAATATTCTCTCCTTTTTAAATTGAGTTCCAGACAATTCTCTCTCTCCCTCCTATATCCTTCCCTACCAACCGATAAGACAAACAATATGATATCAATTACACATGTGAAATCTTGTAAAACATATTTCCATATTAACCATATTTCCAAAAAAGCAAGAAAAATAACATGAGAAAATTATACTTTCATTTGAACTCAAAGTTCATCAGGTCTCTCCCGGAGGGGATAGCATTTTCCATCATGATTTCTTTGAAATTGTCTCGTATCATTGTACTGATCCGAGTGGCCAAATCTTTCACAGTTGATCATTAACACATTATTATTACTGTGCACAACGATCTCCTATTCTGCTTTGCATCTGCTCATTTAGGTCTTCCCCTGTTCTAGAACTATCCCGTTGTCATTTCTTATAGTACAGTAATATTCCATCACAACCATATAGCACAACTTATTCAGTCATTCCCCAATTGGTGGGTATCCCTTCAATCTCCAATTCTTTGCCTCCACAAATGTTTGTATTGAGCTAACCCTTTTGAATCTTAATTTCCTCATCTATAAAAAGGAGAGAATAATAACTGAAGTTCTTACTCACAATATTATTGTGAGGGTCAAAAGAGATAATTTCCATAAGGCAACTCAAAAACAATTTCTGCGTGACTGAAGAAGGATGGCTCCTGAGGGATGAGCCTTCAGCTCAAAAGTATTCCAAAGCATGACATGGCTTTTCTTCTAAGGCTGGCAGTTTCTCAAGGTCACCCAGTTGGTAAATGCTAGAGCTGGCTCTCGGTTAGACCAACCAATGAGCTTTTATTAGGCACCTACTGTGTGCCTAAGTGTTAGAGATGAAAAACAAAAATTGAAAACCTTGCAGTCTCCAGCTTATGTCTTGATCATCTCCATCTCCATCTTGCCGGAAGCTTGGATGGGCTGCCTTGGTAAAGAGAAGGGCCACTTCTTCAGGTGAGACAGGGCTGAAGGAAAAGACAATGGTGGAAGGCATCAGAGTCCTGTGAGATGAGAAGGGGAGAAAAGGGAACTCATGATATGAATGGCCTCAGTTTTGAGGCAAGGTTCTTAGCTGAGAGAGAAAAGAGAGGAGGAACCATGGGAATTGAGGTTTAAAATGAGGGATGGGAAGGCTTGGAAGGGTTGCTATGGTAAGGAAGACAGGGAATTGGTTAGGGGAATATAAAGGGATTGGCTTGTACAGCAAAGGCCCAGTTGAGATTATGAAACATAAATTTGCAGTGGACTCTGTTGGAGGCTTCATGATTTTCAACATATTCAACGGCACATATATAGGAATAAAGGCAGATGAAGATCAGAGTCATCAAAGGCTGGAAGGGCAAGATCAGTGACAGGATAAGGAGGCAAGAGACTTGAGAGAAGACTCTCAAGTGTAAAGTTAAACTAGTTCCCCAAGGGGATCAAGATTTTGAAAGGAGGAGAAGGTAGCCATTGAAAAGGTGTTAGCCTGGGGCAGCTGGGTGGCACAGTGGATAAAGCACCAGCCCTGAAGTCAGGAGGACCTGAGTTCAAATCTGATCTCAGACACTTAACATTCCCTAGCTATGTGACCCTGGGCAAGTCGCTTAACCTCAATTGCCTCAACAAAAAGCAAAAAGAAAAAGAAAAAAAGAAAAGAGAAGGTATTAGCCTGGAAAAAAACTGAGGGGTGGAGGGATTGGAGGTCACAGGGAAGACTAGGATTTGGGGATGCAAGTCAAGGGGAGAATTGGGATGACCATAGATGTCATCAGAGAAGGGAATTTCATCACTTCTTGGCCTTCTGCTTAAGAGCAAGTGAAGAGAAAAGGGAATTTCAGAGTTCATGAACGTGGAAAGGGAACACTTGTGGCTAATGGCATCTTTGTGGGTAGCTGAGATGGGATGGAAGAGAAGGTCAGGGGACACGATAGAGGAGAGCTCTTAAACCCCAATAATGGAGGCTTTGGCTCCGAAGCTGTCAGAGTTGAACTTGTGTTGCTCAGACATGGTGAGTGTTGAGCATTTAGGTTCTTCCAGATTTTCCTAAAGTCTGTGGCTGAGAACAGGATTTTCTCCCTCTCCCCATCCTGACAAAAAGGTTTATTTTATGTGCAGCAACTCTGAGAGGGGTAAGTTTAAGGATGATTATCCTCATGTGACCATGAAAGAACCTAAGGCCCAGAGAAGAAGCTACTTGGACATGTTGGGCACGAATCCAAATCTCCAGTCAAGGCTCAGAGCTCTTTTGACTTAAGGTTCTCATAAATGCCCTCTGCCAGCCTGGCAAAGCACCACACACAATCCAGTGAATGAACCAGAAAGTGCTTGGAGGAGTGCATGGGGTGGATAAAGGGACAGGATTATTTTAACTCTCACACAGGGGAGACAACCTGTACACAAAATGGAAAACAACACAAATGGTAACACACAGGTTTTGGTTTGCAAAGCTCGAAGCCAAGATGCTGGGTACCTGGTGTGTCTGGGCTGCTTCCCAGCTGTGTGTGATCCGAGCATCCTTTAAGCCATCTGTAGCATTGTCTTCAGCTCTAGGAGCCACTCTTCAGGAGGGGCAAGGAAAAGAACCCAAGGAAGGGCAGCTGAGACACTTAGGGAGGGCTATAAGATGGTACAGGGAGAATAGCACTGGGACTGGGTCTGGAGTAAGCCGTTCAGATCCTCCCTCTGATGCTTGGTATCTCTGTGATCTTGGTTTCTTTCCAGTGCCTCAGTTTCCTCATCTGAAAAATTAGGAGGTTGAACTAGGTGGCTTCTGATGTCCCTTCAAGTTCCATGTCCATGAGCCTATCCAGGAGAACACATCTATGCTTCTCAATGAGAGGTAGCGATTTGCTTTTTCCTTCACATATAAAGCTACAGACAAATAAGGGAAGGACTTTGAGGTTTTAAAGGGATATGGAAACCAATAAGTCAGTGGCATAGGGATGATCCTTAAGCCCTAAGTTACTTACAAGGCCACTGAAAGGGAGAGTGTAGAGGGAAGAGGGCAGGGGTTCTAGGGCAGAGTCCTGGGAAGAGCCACAATTAAGAGTTGTGATCTGTATGATGAGCAAGCAGAGGATACTGAGTAGTTAGGTAAGCCGTGGAAGAACCAAGAGAGAGAAGAGTCACTATAACCCAGAAAGGAGAGAGTATCTGAGAAGAAAAGGTACACAACAGTATCCAGTGCATACTATTGATTAAGGAGGAAGAGGACTGAAATAAGATAACCACATTTGGCTATGAAGAGATAATTGGGAAGGGCAGCTAGGGGGCACAGTGGATAGAGCACCAGCACTGAAGTCAGGAGGACCTGAGTTCAAATTTGGTCTCAGACACTTAACACTTCCTAGCTGGGTGACCCTGGGCAAGTCACTTAACCACAAATGCCTCAGCAAAAAAAAAGAAAAAAAAAGAGAGAGAGAATTGGATATTGGATTACTTATCATGTGGGAGAAGGGGGAGAATTGGAACACAAGGTTTTGCAAGGGTTAATGTTGAATAATTGTCTATGCATATGTTTTGAAAAATAAAAAGCTTTAATAAAGGAAAGAAAAAAGAGAGCTAATTGGTGCATCTATTAGATTCCTTTTCTTTTTTTTTCTTTTCTTTTTTTTTTTTTTTTTGCTGAGGCAATTGGGGTTAAGTGACTTGCCCAGGGTCACCCAGCTAGGAAGTGTTAAGTGTCTGAGACCAGATTTGAGCTCAGGTCCTCCTGACTTCAGTGCTGGTGCTCTATCCACTGTGCCCCCTAGCTGCCCCCCGATTCCTTTTCTAAGTTATAGTCCTAATACCTAAACTGGAGAAGGATAAAACACAAACTACAGATTTTTAAAAGTTTTTTTTATGTTTTATATTTTTCTGTATATGTACATTTAAAACAAAACACATTTCTTTATGAATCGTGTTGGGAGAGAAAAATCAGAACAAAAGAGAAAAACATGAAAGAAAAATAAACAGAAGAAAAAGAGAAAAAAAGTGAACATAACCTGTGTTGATTTACATTCATCTCCATAATTCTCTCTCTGGATGGAGATGGAATTTTCCATTCAAAGTTTATTGGGATTGCCTTGGATCACTGAACCGCTGAGAAGAAGCAAGGCTTTCAGAATTGATCATTGCATAATCTTGCTGTTACTGTATGCAATGTATTCCTGGTTTTGCTTGTTTTGTTCCCGCATCAGTTCATGTAAATCTTTTCAGACCTTTCTAAAATCAGCTTGTTCATAATTTTTAAAATAACAATAATATTCTACTATTTTCCATATACCATAACTTTTTCATTCATTCCCCAATCTACTCATTTTCCAATTCTTTGCCACCACAAAAAAGAGTAGCTATAAACATTTTTGCATATGTGGGTCCCTTTCCCTCCTTTATGACTTCCCAGTAGTGGCCCTGATGGATCAAAGGGTATGCATGGTTTTATAGTCCTTTGGGCCGGACTATAGATTATAAACAAACATAGTAAGGACGGAAAAGCCAAGGATGGGATCTTGAGGTTATGATGGAAAAGGATGCCATTATGCTTCTTTGGGTTAAAATGAAGCCTCTAAGGCTTTTTTTGTATTTTTTAAATCTTTTTTTAATTACATAACTTTTTTTAATTAAAGCTTTTTATTTACAAAACATATGGATGGGTAATTTTTCTTTCTTTCTTTTTCTTTTTTTTTTTTGATGGGTAATTTTTCAACATTGACCCTTGCAAAGCCTTCTGTTCCAAATTATCCCCTCCTTCCCCCCACTCTCTCCCCTAGATGGCAGGTAGTCCAATACATGTTAAATATATAAACAAATATCTTTACTGAAAATCAATTCAAACTTTTAAAATAAAATTTTGCCAGAGACAGCTTAGGAATCATTCAAATGACCAAGTTGGATTTCTATTGGGGATAGAGGAAAACAATCCATATAATCATATTAAAAGCAAAAACTTCCCAAACCACCTAATTATCTCTATAGGTACAGCCATTTCAATAGAAAAAAATCATTGACAAAACACAACCCTCATTTACACAAAAACTCTGCAAAGTATAACCTTAGAGAGAGATTTTTAATATTTTAACTATGATATATCATTTCTAACGCTAAAAGCTAGCATTATATGCAACAGAGATACAATATTTTCTCAACAAACACAGTATTAAGCAAGGATACTCTCTTCACTATTATTTGACACAGTTCTGGAAGTGCTAGAAATAATAAGAAAATAAAAATAATTAAAGGCTTAAGCGTAGGTAAGGAGGATTTAAAACTATCTCTATTAGGTGATGAGATGATGGTTTACTTAGAAAATCCTGAGGAATCAGCTAAAATACTGATTGATATATAGCTAATCACTTTGCAAATTACAAAATAAACCCTCAAAACCCAATACCATTGAGGCAGTTAGGTAGCACAGTGAATAAAGCATTGGTCCTGGAGAACTTGAGTTCAAATGGAGCCTCAGACATTTCCCAGCTGTGTGATCCTGGACAAGTCACTTAGCCCTGTTTGCCTTAGTTTCTTCCTCTGTAAAATGAGCTAGAGAAGAAAATGGCAAACCAGCTCCCTAGAAAATCCCAAATGGGGTCATGGAGGAGTTGGACTTGACTGAAATAACTTAATAACACCAAAATGATAAAATTCATGAGGAAAGCTAAAAGATCTAGAATAGCAAGGGGAAAACGTGAAGAATTAGGGATAAAGAGGAAATCATACTTTTGGACATCAAATTGTATGGTAAAGCAACAGAAATTAAAACCACTGGGTACTGGTGAAAGAAATAGACAGATCAATTATCAAATTAGAGAGAATTAGAAACTCTGATAAATCACAAAACACAAATTATTTAGTAAAGAATTCCCTATTTGATTAAAAAAAAACCTCCTAGGAAAAATAGATAGCAATATGGCAAGAATTAGGTTCAGAGCAATACCTTACATCACATTCTATGATACATGACCTTAATTGTCATAGGTACAAAGCCTTAAAATTAAAGATCGTACTAGAAAAAATTAAAAGAGAAGCAGATCATATATTTCTTATAGCTTTGAGTAGGAGATGTAATCTTAAACAAAGAAGGGATAGATGCAATTACAAAATATAAAATAGATTATTTTTTATATTATAAAATAGAAACCGAAAGGATTCTGCACAAGCGAAATTAATGTACTAAAGATAAGAAGACAAGCAGTGGAGTGAGTAAAAAGCTTTGTATCGAATTTCTCTAACAAGCGTTTTGGGATGCAAGATTGCATTGACAGTTTATAAATATACACACATATATATGTATATGTCTGTATCTATCTATTTAGACATATAGACATCATATATACTCCAATAGATAACTGTTAAAGGATATGAACAGACATTTCTCAAAAAGAAAAATTGCAGACTATTAGCAACTATATGAAAAAATGCTCCAAATCACTAGTAAGAGAAATGCAAATCAAAATAGCCCTGAGGTTTCATCGCACACTGTGCAAATTAGCAAAAATGACAAAAGATGCGAATGGTCAATGCTGGAGGGATTGTGGGTAGATTGGCACCCTAGTGAATGGTTGGCGGAGTTTGAAATCACTGTAACCATTTTGGAAAGCAATTTAGAACCGAAAATGTAATGACTAAAATGTCCAAACTGTGTACAATGTTCTCCTGGCTTTGCTCACTTCACTTTGAATCAGTTCATGCAAGGTTTTTTGGAGAGAGCATTTTGCTTGTCATTTCTTATAGTACAATAGTATTCCATCAGGAGCAAAGACCACAGCTTTTTCAGCTGTTCTCCAGTTGATAGGCATCCCCTCAATTTCCCATTCTTTGCCACCAGTAAAAGCTACTATAAATATTTTTTTGTACATATAGATCCTTTTCTTTCTTTAAAAAATACTTTTAGAATACAGACTAAGCAGTGCCCTTGAGGGGTCAAAGAGTGTGTATGGTTTTTATAGCCTTTTGGGAATAGTTCTAAATTGCTCTACATAATGATCGAATCTATTCACAACTCCAGCAACAGTGCATTAGTGTTTCCATTTTTCCACATCCCCTCCCATGTTTGTCATTTCCCTTTTTTTGTTATATTAGCCAGTCTGATAGGAACGGGGTGGTATCTTAGAGTTGTTTTAATTTGCATTTTTCTAATTAGTAGTGATCTACAGCATTTTTTCTTATGATTATAAATAGCTTTGATTATTTTGTTTCAAAATTTCCTTTTCATATACTTTGACCATTTATCAATTGGGGAACTGCTTTTTTATATATAAATTTGATTCTGTTTTCTATGTATTTGAGAAATGAGGTCATTATCAGAGAAGCTTCCTGTAGAATTTTTCAGTTATGATTACTGTGTATTTCTCTCTGATAAAGTTGGGTGTGTTGGGCAGAGAGAAACTGAAGAATTGATCCCTGAGGCAGGCAGGGAGAAGGCACTGATAGAAATCAGTTTAGCTCTGGGCTTCCCTCTCTGAGGAGGTTATCCGATCAGAAATCCAACTTATGTCCAATCCTTGAAGCCCACCCTCTATAGGAGTCTTGGGCAGCCTCTCCTTGCCATGTCCTGTCAGACAGAAATCCCAGTCAAGTCCCTGAGGTTAAGTTTTCCCCATAAAATTACTTATGGCCATGCCATATTCGCTGCCCTCCTTTGGGTCATTCCACCACTGGCACTCTGTGCCCTATGCCACATGATGTCTCCCCTAATGCCACTGTGCTTCCCAACCCCACTTTTCCTCCTTACAGCTAGCTCTTTTAGGGTGCTGAGTCCCTTTCAGGATTTAGCCTGCCAGTTAAGGGCATGCCCCAACCACATGGGGTGCTCCCTTTCTATTGGGTAATTGTGAGTTCACTGTGAAATTGTCTTTCATATGCTCTCCCACTGTATTTCATATTTTTCCTTCCCAGTGTCTTCATTTTGTCTGTAACCCCTTCCCCTGAATAAATCTACCTTTTGCCAAAGAGAATGGCCATTGTGAATTCTTTCCATGACTGAACCCCAACTTTTGGTGCCTGCTGCCATCTGTATCTACATCAGCCCCATCATTTCCATTCCATTTTATATTTATCACACTCTTTCCTTTCATCCTGTCCACTCTCAAAAATGTTTGCTTCTCCCTAAAAGTACCTTCCCTTCTATTAGCCCCCCCTTCTCTTATTTATTTCTTTTCCTACTTTCCTATAGAATAGATTTCTATTCCCACCTAGGTGTGCATGTTATTCCTTCGTTAAGCCAATCTGATGAGAGTAAGCATTAGGAGCTCCCCTGAACTCCCCACTTTCTTTTCTACTATGAAAGCTCTTTGTGCCTTTTATGTGAGATAATTTATCCCAATTCTATCTCTCCCTTCCTCCTTCTCCGAATGCATTTCTCTTTCTCACCTCTTAATTTTATTTTTTAGTTATCATCTCATCATATTGAACTCGCCCCTATATTCTCTCCTTCTAAATGCCCTAATAATGAGGAAGTTCTCAGGAGTTACAAGTATCACCTTCCCAAGTAGGAATATAAACAATTTAACCTTATCAAAAGTTAAATTGGGATTTCTCTTTGGGATTTGGGATTTCTCTTTTCTCTTTCCTTTTTTAAGACTTCTTTTGAGTCGTGTTTTTGCAAGTCACATTTCCTATTCAGCTCTGGTCTTTTCATCAGGAATGCTTGAAAGCCCTTTATTTTAGTGAAAATCCATTTTCCCCTTGAAGGATTATACTCTTAGCAACTCTTTAATATATATATATATATATATATATATATAACTTTATTCTTTATTAGACAGATGTTCTTGGGTATAATCTTAGCTCCTTTGAGCTATTTCAAGCTCTTCAACCCTTTAGTGTAGAAGCTGCTAAATCTTGGATTGTTCTGACTGTGGCTCCAAGATATTTGAGATGTTTCTTTCTTGTTGCTTGGGGAATGGACAGAAGTGGATGATGAAATGAAAAATAAAGTTCACAGTCTTGTTGGACAAGGATCTGGTCTTATCTTTTAGTAGACATCACAGTTATTTTCCATATTTTCCATATTTAAAGATTTAGATTATGGGAGGGAGATTAGACTAGTTCTTATTCTGGATAGAAGTTTCATAAAGGCAGATTGAAGTTAGATGTTGGAGGGAAAACTTCCTAAGAATGGCTATCTCTGAAGATGGTGGGTTCCTTCTTAGTAGGGACCTTCTTAGGTAGAAATTGGATGGTCTCTTGTTAGAGATGCTCCAACCATAGCATAAGAAGTCTTGCTCAGTTTTGGGTAGAGTGGAATGGTCCTTAAGGTTCTTTTCACCTCTGAGAAGCCTTGATTTCCCCCCACTTTTTTTTTTGCTAAGGCATTGGGGTTAAGTGACTTGCCCAGAGAAATAGAGCTAGGAAAGTGTTAAGTATCTGAGACCAGATTTGAAGTCAGGTCCTCCTGAGTTCAGGGTTGGTGCTCTATCCACTGCACCACCCAGATGCCCGAGAAGCCTTTATTTAAAATGAAAATGACGGTAGTTACTTAATTGTCCTCTTATGGTCCTAATAGCCAAGGTCCTCAAAAGTAGGGATGGGGAGAGAGAGACACAGAGACAGAAAGATGCTTTTCTATTCAATTTTACCTTTTATTTTGCTAAATATTTTTCAATTAAATGTAAAAGAATTTTAACAATATTTTTTTAAAATTTGAATTCCAATACAGCTATTCTATAAATATAAATTTCTATTGGAATTATGCAGCAAAATTATTAATTAGTTTTAGATGATACATATTTTAGAGAAAAATTTAAATAAGTACAAACATCTGGGTACAATTAGCTTCCTTTCTCATTAATCTTCAACTGTTATGAACCACTGCTTAAATTTGATCCTGGTTCTGTACTTTCCAGGCTAGAGCAGTAATAACTCACCCAGAAACTTTCTTGATGTTTGATCTCCCTGGTACCATTCTGTGGCTGAGGCAGCATCAGGCAACTTGGTATCAAAGTTCTTCCAGGCAACTTTCCTCACTTATCAGAGGCTTCCATCTGTTCCAGCCACGAGTGAGATTTTTAACCTTATTTAGCTGGTGGCACTAATTAAAAAAAATAACCTTATCCTGTACTCTGACTCCTCCATTATTTTCTTTCTTTCTCTTCTTTTTTGGGGGGATGCTTCTTCCCCCATAGACAGAACATGAAAAGCACCCACTGAGTCTGTCCATCCACATCATGAATCCTCATGATGACCTTTCTCTAATTAGAAGGGAATAATTTTTCTATCTCTTCACCTGCTCATTTATTCTGCTCCATCCCATTGGATATTCACCTTTGACTTATATACAAGAATCCTCTGATCAGACAACTAAAACTTAGTGGGTAAGAAAAAAAATCCTGCTTTCAATGAAAATGTTTCCACTGCAGATCACAATATTTACAAATTTACTTTTTCTTAATTTCTTTTTTGTGTTAATCACAATCACTTATGGAGCTCTTGCCGCATGGCAGGTATGGTTCTAGGCTTAGGAAGTAAACAGCCCCTACTCCTGGGGGCCGATAGCCTAATGGGGATACCACAAGGGCAAATGAAAATAAGGAAGGCAGAGAGACATGCAAGCAGCTACATCCCAGGTTAGGGAGGGAGGACATGAGCAAGTCAAGGAATCAGGGAAGGCTGCCCATAGAAAGTGCTGATTGACAAGAGCTGCTAAGAAAGAAGAGGATTCTTTGGAGAAGGTGGAGGGGAGGAAGGAGCATATTCTAGACATGTGGGACAACCAGGGATGCAATATTGTATATAAGGAACTGACTGGATCATAAAGCACTGGAGCTAGCGTAAGGTCCGATGACTTTGGAAGGTGAGTGGGGACGTCTGTTGGGAAGGGCTAAACAGAAGAGCTTATAGTTTATCCCAGGGGCAACAGGAAGCCCTTGGCACTGCCACAGTCAGATCTGGAAAATCTGCTCAGCTGTAGTGTGCAGGGTGGACGGCGTGGGGAGAAACTTGAGGTAGGGAGATCAGTTAGGAAGAAGGTGATTAGGCAAGAGGTGAAGAAGGCCTGAACTCAGGTGAGAGCCACGTGACAAGAACACCATTGTAGAAATAGAGATGGTAAAATTTGGAAATATCGGATATATCGGGTGAAAACTCCAGGAAGATGTTCAGGTTACAAATCTGGAAAACTGGGGAGATGGTGATACATTTGACAGAAATAGGAAAGTTTGGAAGAGAGGACAATTTGGAGAGAAAGATAGCAAGCTCCTTCTAGGGCACATTGAGTCGGACACATCTCCAGCATTTGATTTGAAAGAGCCAATAGATCATTAGTGAAATGGGACTAAAGTTCAGAGGAGAGATTGTGTGTGTGTGTGTGTGTGTGTGTGTGTGTGTGTGTGTGCGTGCGCTCACCTGATAAACTGGACTCTGAAATGTGTACAGACATTTGGTAATTAGTTCTGGTCTATTAAGCATGTGGTGAGGAGAAGTCACTTTGATCAGTGATGGAGTTAGAACTAAGATATATTCCAAGGGTTTATGTCTGGGTTTGGCTTTTTCCTTCCTGACGTTCAAATGAGGAGGAAGAAACTGAGCCTTTGGTGGTAAGAGAGGTCTCAGGCCTTATGTCCCCACTGAAGCTGCCATGGGGTGCACAATTTTATTTTATTTATTTATTTATTTTAGAATTTTTTTATTTGCATAACATATGTATGGGTAATTCCTCAGCATTGACCCTTACAAAGCTTTCTGTTACAAATTTTACCCCCAGTCCCCTCTCCTCCCCTAGATGGCAGGAAGTCCACTACATGTTAATTATGTTAAAATACTTGACAAATCGAATATATGTATACATATTTCTACACTTATCATTGTTGTGCAAGAAAAATCGTATCTCCAAGAAAAAAAATCAGAAAGGAAACCCAATGCAAGCAAACATCAATCGAGAGCATGAAAATGTTATGTTGTGGTCCACATTTCATATCCCTCTCTCTGGGTGTATGTGGCTTTCTTCACCGAACAATTGGAACTGGTTTGAAACATCTCATTGTTGAAGAGAGCCATGTCCATCAGAATTGATCGTCATATAGTATTGTTGTTGCTGTGTACAATGATCTCCTGGTTCTGCTCGTTTCTCTCAGCATCAGTTCATGCAAGTCTCTCCAGGCCTCTCTGAAATCATCCTGCTGTCATTTCTCACAGAACAATAATATTCCATAACATTCATAGACCATAATTTATTCAGCCATTCTCCAATTGATGGGCATCTCTTCAGTTTCCAGTTTCTTGCCACTATAAAAAGGGCTGCCACAAACATTTTTGCACATGTGAGGCCCTTTCCCTCCTTTAAGATCTCTTTGGGATATAGGCCCAGTAGAAACACTGCTGGGTCAAAGGGTATGCACAGTTTGATAACTTTTTGAGCATAGCTCCAAATTGCTCTCCAGAATGGCTGTATCCATTCACAGCTCCACCAACAATGCATCAGTGTCCCAGCCTTCCCACATCCTCTCCAACATTCATCATTATCTTTTCCTGTCATTTTAGCCAATCTGACAGGTGTGTAGTGGTACCTCAGGGTTGACTTAATTTGCATTTCTCTGATCAATAGTTATTTGGAGCACCTTTTCATATGACTAGAAATAGTTTTAATTTCATCATCTGAAAATTGTCTGTTCATATCCTTTGACCATTTATCGATTGGAGAATGGCTTGAATTCTTATAAATATAAGACAATCTCTATATATTTTAGAGATGAGACCTTTATCAGAACCCTTAAATGTAAAGATGATTTCCCAATTTATTGCTTCCCTCCTAATCTTGTCTGCATTGATTTTGTTTGTACAAAAACTTTTTAACTTAATATAGTCAAAGTTATCTATCTGGTTTTCAATTAAGAGTTCCAGTTCTTCTTTGGACATAAATTTATTCCATCTCCATAGGTCTGAGGTAAACTATATTACGTTCCTCTAATTTACTTATATCACTCTTTTTATCCAGATCATGAACCCATTTAGATCTTATCTTGGTATGTGGTGTTAGATGTGGGTCAAGCCCTAATTTCTTCCACACTAGTTTCCAATTTTCCCAGCAGTTTTTGTCAAATAGTGAGTACTTATTCCAGAAGCTGGGGTCTTTGGGTTTATCGGGATGCACAATTTCAAAACCTTTTGGGCGTAACCCCAAATTGTTCTTCAGAATGATCGGACCAGTCTGCAGCTCCACCAACAATGCGTTAGTGTCCCTATTTTTCTACATCCCTTCCGGGATCCTTCTTTTTTATGTATTAGCCAATCTGATAGGTATGAAGTTATTTTAATGTGCATCTTGCTAATCAGTAGTGATTGAGAGCATTTTTCCATGTGATTTCTTCTGAAAACCGCCTGGTCTTAGCCTATGACCATTGAATAGTAGAGCACAACTTTTAAAAACAAATTTAAATAGACCACCACAAGATTTCTGAACAGAGATATGGGGTGGTTTCTTGGTAATAATAATTTTACCCAAATGTGAGACAGAGTTCAGGGGAAAAGGAAATCTGTAAGGGCTGGTCCAATCATTGAAGCCTTCCTGGAGGCAGGGCAAAGTGAGAAGACCTGTGGGAGGGGAAATGCATTCATTAACTGTAGGGAGAAAACATCCTGATGACACAGCCTGGTTAAAACATAGTCATTCTTCAAATGTGAATATTTACAAATGAAAGGGTGACCAGCTCAGATCAGAGTCCAGACTATTTGAATGATTTCCATCGTGACCCGGCTGGTTAACACGACTGTTGAATTTTAACATAAAATACCTTTTGGATGTAGTGAGGAGAACAAAGTCCTTCTGATGAACCTGGTCCTGAGAGCCTGGAGTCAGTGTGTATGGAGTGAATGGAGAACAGATAGGTTCTTAGAATACCAAGTTGTTAATAAATAATTTTCCTTACCCTAGTACAGCCAGAAGGTTAAATGGGGAAAATGATATCCTGGGATGGGGGGAAGGCAGTTATCTTTGGGAAAATATAGACAAAAATTGAATATAGGAACAAGGAGATGTCTGGTCGATCCAAAGTCGCTCAACCATAAGAGATAAAGCTTAGCACAGTGCTTGGTACAGAGTAGGAGCTTGATAAATGCTGGTTGGCTTGTTGACCCCCAAAAGATGACACACAGGCTGGATTTCCTTGACAAGATAGTAGGCAGCTGACAGATGTTTCATAGTCCTCTCCTTCTGCTCTTCTTCCTTTAAAAAGGAAGGACCCCAAAGGTTGTGGACATGCTGGCAAGGCTCTCTCTATATCAGATATCCACCTTCATGCCCCTGCCCCATGTTGGGAAGTAGTCAATCAGTACTCCCTTCCATATCTCTGGACTTGGAAATCCATGGCTTAAGAAGCTTCAAGATGGCTACCATCCAAAGTCCTACTGTGTGCAGCTTTTCCTTGTCTCAGAAACACGTATTCCCTTTAAAAATCTGATGGGAAAACTTAATAATAAAGAACCAGCCTTATCCGTAATTCCCAGCCTTTTCCCTTTCTTCATCAAAGGTTTTTTAGATGATTGAGTGAATCTCCATCCTTTTCATTCCTGCAATGCTCATGGTGAAAGAAATATAGATGAGGGAGCTAGCCATAGTCCCTACCCCAAATAATCTAATGATACAGATGTGGAAAAAGTGGGGAAGATGTATATGTGTCTGTGAAATAAAGCGAATTGGATTGGAAGGGTGGGTTTCACCAGCACAATCCAGGATTTCAAGTCACTTGGATGGTCTCAGACTTTGTTCATCTAACACAGGATTTTTTTTATTAAAGCCTTTTATTTTCAAAACATATGCCCGGATACTTTTTCAACCCTGACTCTTGGCAAAATCTTGTGTTCCAAATTTCCCCTCCCCTTCCCCCATCTCCTCCCTACACACAATCCAGGATTTCAAGTCACTTGGATGGTCTCAGACTTTGTTCATCTAACAAAGGATTTTTTAATTAAAGTTTTTTATTTTCAAAACATATTCATGGATTTTTTTCAATATTGACCCTTGGCAAAAACTTGTGTTCCAAATTTCCCCGCTTCCCCCCACCTCCTCCACTAGATGGCAAGTAATCCAATATATGTCAAACATATGCAATTCTTCTATACCTACTTCTACAATTACTGTAACCCAGGATTTATTATATTATTTATTATATTAAATAAACAAAGGAAAATGAGCATACATGTACCCAGACTGATTTACCATCACTGTTGGCCCAATGTCAGTTCTGGTTCTGAGAACCTGCCCAGAACATGACCTGCTCAGTTCAAGAAGCCCGCAGAGGTTAAAACATATAGAATTGTACACTCAGGAGAACAAAGGAAGCTGGAGCCCTTTAAAAATGCATCAGTCTGGGGTAAAAAGCCCAACCATTTCTGAGTGCTTCAGTTGTGAGTGATTCAGACAAGGATAGACACCAGGGTTGGCCCAATGCCTTTCGGGTCAGGGACGATGTTTAATCGACTCACCAGTCTTTTCACATATTTTCATTTATGTATTTCCCTTTTTTCCTCTTGGAAAGAGAGCCAGTCTATATCAAAGTCGAAATTGGTTAAATGACCAGAAAATGTCCTAATTGCCAAGGGCAGCATTAGGAGAGGAGTGGACCATGACACTGCAGGAACCTAGCCTGGTTTGGAGTGCTCATTAAGTACTAGTGTCCCAATGTCTCTCCAGGATGCTGAGTCACTGAGCAGTAAGGATTTTTCTCTAACCCCTTCATCTCTGGCTCTTAAAAATTAGGGAAGCCAACCATCCCCATAGGGCTTTCAACAATGGAGAAATTGTTAAAATTTGATAATTCAAGCCAACAAGCATTTATCCAACTGGATTCAAACCAACCAATCTCTAACTGGTGGATAGCCAGAGCTGAGCAAAGCAGGCCAGAAGCAGGTGAATGGGGAACCAAATAGTGTTTTAACTTCAGTTTGAGGAAAATGGCTTGTCAGGGAAGTCCATCTTCCTGAGAAGGAGAGCTTGAGGGACTATGGAGGAGGTAGGGTTTTTTAAGTATAAAATCACAAAAGGTTGGGCCACAACATGGTCATTCTTAGGTCTTGAGTAAGCAGTTTCCATGGCAGGCCCATATGTGCAAGCATTTTGGGAACAATACAGCCATTCTTGGATTCTGTGGGAACAGTCTCCAAGTCATTAACATCACTGAAACTTGTGATTGTCTCAAGTCATTAGGGATATTGAGCCTTGTGATCATTCAGCAGGGTACGGAGCCAGAGTCAGCATGGTAGGAACAGAAGTGAAATACCTGGACCACTTCACTTAGGAGTTACAAATGCAAAGAGATCTGAGCAATCACTTTCTGCCATAGTATTTCAGCTGTAGTCCCAGCTCTTGGGTCAGGATCCCTTGGGAAATGAGGAGATCAATATGAAAATCATAAACCCCAATTTGGGCATTTTGCTGTAGCTGAGATTATCTATGGGGTGAGAACAAGGGATTGTTGTTATATCAAGCACAGGGTCTTAGCTTTGGAAAACAGGGTGTCTCCTAATATCTTGACATTTCCCTGTTTTGGCCAAAGAAAGGGGATCTGAAAAAAAAAAAACAACCCTTTCCTTCTGGTCAGTAAGCCTAGAAGCCACGAGAGGTCAGTTAAGTAAGATAAGATGTCCAGGGGGTTAGGAAGTATGTCCCAGGTATCATTGGTAGTCATTGTTTGCTTGCAAGCAGAAAAAGAGAGGGGGGCCAAGAATATATAGAGAGAAAATGCCAAAACACATTTGAATCAGGGCCTTGGTGGTTGGGACATAACAAAAGGAAAAAGGAAAAAAATTAAGATGGTGTAGCCAGCCCTTGTTTGGAATCTTGGGCCAGCTATTTCATCTGGATGTCGGCTACTTCGGGATCTGTACTAGATGAACCTCCAGGTTCCTGGAGGGTTCGTCATTCACTCAGGAGCAGAGGCTTTTTTCAGATGATCCAGACATCCACAAGTTTGACAGCTATGGGTATAATCAGAAGGACCCGGAAGAGGCCCTTAGAAGATGTATGGGTTGATAATTATGAGAAAACTCCTTGTATCAATCTTTGGATGATACAGCCTCCTAGCTACACATGGCTAGGTTCAAATAATGCAATCAATTTTCCCTCATAATTCCCAAATTACATTAAGTCAGTTACAGATCAACTACTTAGAGCGATCACAATGGACTAGCTCTGAGAAGGGAGATTTACATGTCACCAAGGTAATCAAGAAAACTTAAACATATCACCACTATTAATTAATATCAATTCTCCTTGTATTCTGGTAACCCATTCTCACTATCCATCTAGCCAGCACATTTGGAGTCCCAGGTGTCTCATATAGTCGGGTCCCTAGATATCTTTTCTTGGACAATAGGCTTTATTTTCAGAGTAGCTCTCTGCTTCTCTGGTTCTAAATATAGAGGTTCCTAGATAATTCTGACTTAATATATTTTAGTACAATCACTTCAATTTGCTTCTTCAATTTTGAAACTTCAAAGAATTCCAGTTGACATACCATTTGCTGAATCTAAATTTACCTCAGTCCTCCATCTGAAATAAAAATCTTTTAAAATTTATGGAAAATGAATTCATCTGCCTTTTAAACTTATCAGACAGCAAGTTACTGATAGGAAAAAATTTCACTTTCTCTACATTATCACCTCAATTTATGTGTAACTTCCATAATCCTTAATTAATAAATCCTCAATCCAATTTTGAGAATTTATTACCAAAACATGCTCAAAGCCTGAATTTCCACGATAGATGATTTTGAAAGCCAATCACATACGTCTGTATATAGTTCTTAGAGAAAAGTCTAATCCCGTTGCCTTTCTCAAAATGTATTATTCCATTTAATTAGAAAACTTTCACATTACATTTTTGTTATTACTTTGTTTAATTATTTCCCCCTTCGGAAATATCCCTGAGGAAATAAGAATATTATCCTTATATTATAATTTGAGTATAAATACAGGTTAAAATGGTAAAATGTTCATATTTGCATGCTATTGTAGTAAATCAGAAATAGTCCATTATTAATCTATTACTTAATAGATTTAGTATCGTACTTACAAAACTTCTTGATTATAGAAATTTGCTAAATAAAAGGAAAAAGAGGAACATAATTATAACAATGTCATGTATCACAACAAAGGGAAAATCTTCTTTAGCTCTGTTCGATTCCAGGTATAAGTCATATCTGACAGCCGATCACAGGGCATTAAAAGCAAGGCTCAGAATTAATCAGGTGGGAATAATCTCTCAAATTTTACAATATAAGAGATTTTGAAATACAATAATAATACAAACAATTTCATGTATACGAAACAAAATTTCAGGTGACATCAATTGCATTTCCAAATTATATAACTGAATCTATTAGCTATGACATTTGAAAGCCATCTTAGACTAATGAGGTATGGAAAAATTACATTCAATTAAAGAAATAATAATAATATAATACTCGGTATATGACAGCCACGGTTTTAATTATCTTAAAAATCATTTTTATAATTTTGATCTCATAAGAACCCTGGGATGTGGATATCATTATTATTTTTCTCTTTACAGATCAGGAAACTGGGGCAAACAGAGATAAAATAACCTGCCCAAGGTCACACAACTACTACATTTCTGCAACTGGAACAGAGAAGGGTGGACTCACCAAGGGCAGAGCCTGGCTGGCTCCCCCACCTCATGCTGCCCAACTAGGTGCTTCCAGGGCACCAGGACCTTTCCAGGCAGTGGCTGGGTGGGGTCTGCCAAGGGAGGGGCTTGCATGGAGACCCTGGGCTTTGTGGGGATGGTGAAGGGCATTGGCCGCAGAATGGGAATCCCAGAGGCTGAAGTAGCTCGATCTTTGGTGGTAGTTCCCGGTGGCAGGTATTGCCAAAATAAAATAAAATAAAATAAAAAAAGAAATAGATAAAGAATGTCTCAGAAAGGTAGTGTGATACAATAGAAATTGCCCTGGACTTGGAAGGACACTGGGATTTTCCAGTATTGGCTCTCCCTTTTCCTTGGTTAACTATATGATCCTGGACAAGCCATTTTCCTTTTCTGAGTTTCAATTTCCTCATTTGTTAAAAAGGGAATAATAATAACAAATGGATTGTGAGCCTCATAGTGTCCTTGTGAGGTTTAAATAAGAGAGCGTTTAAGTGAAGGAAAAGAGAAAGCTGCCTGGAGGGGAGAGCTGGAGCATGAAATGAGTGTGACCTGGCACAGACAGATCCCTCCCTCTTCTCTGGCCATCTCCACAGCATCCCACACCCGACTCCATGCCCAGGAAAGACTTGTGCCCCAGGGCACTGAACCATAAGAGGTGGTGGCCGTTCTGGAGTTGACTTTCAGGAAAGCCTAGCTTTGCTTCCCTTCCCCACCTTCTTCTCTGGTCACCTCTTCCACAACATCCTTGCTGGCAGCTGGCCATCATCCTGTGTGCCCTTTCCTTCCCCCATTCCCTGAAGTTCTAGAATCACGAACCATGATGAAAAAACTAGCATTGTTCCTGGATGGAACATGTCAATCTATTCACCTGGGGCTCCCTTTCAGCTTACTGGACCAAAGTTTCCCATTCTTAGAGTGACATATGTGTGTGGTTTCCCTTATTAGAATGTGGACTTGCTGAGGGCAAGAATTATTTTTATCTCTTTACACACACACATACACACACACACACACACACAAAACCCTGGTAAGTTCTCAGCACATAGTAGGTGCGTAATAAATAAATTTTCATTCATTCCTTCAGAAGGCAGCATCCTATAAGTAACTCTCACATCTCTCCTTTTCTCTCTATTCCCTAGTTAAGGTCCTCACCTTCACATCCCCAACAACCTCCTAATTAATCCCTCTGACACAAAGCTCTCCCTGTTTCTGGTCTATCCTCCATAGTGATGTTCTAAGGTCATTCCCTTGTTTGAGAACCTTCCCATTGTGATTCTGGGCTTTAGGGTAAAATATTTCTCTTTAGCATTTAAAGTCCTTCACAATCTGACTTTCTTTCTAGACATATCAGCTTATTTCTCCTTGTGTAATCTACATTTCAGCCAAATAGACCTAGAAGTGGTTGGAGTGGGCAATTTGGACTCAGGAAGAACCGAATTTAAATCCTGCCTCAGACGCTGGGCAAATCACTTAACTTGTCTGTACCTCAGTTTCCTCACCTGTAAAATGTCTACCTCTCTGGGCTGTTGTATCAGCTGGCCTAACCTAATGCACGATGCTGCTGAAAGCAGCCCCACTTCAAGGATCTCAAGGTTTTTTGCACACTTTGGCTCATTCAGTGAATGGATTCCCAAAGAAAGAAGCTGAGACTTGGAGATGGATGTCACAGGGATTAGAACGGCAATGTGCCTTCGAGAAGATGTGATCCAGGACCCCTTCCTCAGGGGGTCCCTAAGGTCGCTTGGGTAGGAAAAATGCCATCTCTATTTCCCCCCTTAGCATTTCCCTCAGTTCTTTAAAAATATGATTGTGAGAAGGGTCCGTGGCTTTCCCACTCAGTCACCCAAAATACTAAGGCTCAAAAGTGGGATAAGGAGAAACGGACTTTAGTTGCACAAGAGGGACCCCAAGAGTCCTGAGACACAGGAGCAGGCTGCAGAGGCCTAGAGACTGGAGTCTTCAGGCAGGTGCCCATCCACCAGCTAGCAGGCACCTGCAGGGCTCTGGGTGAAGTGTTTATTTACATCATGGCCTGTGCCAGGGTTAGTTAACCCCAGGGTTAACCAGGGCAGGAAGAGGAATAATCTCTGTCCTACAATGTAATTTAGTAACAGGGTGATCTGGGACACAAGAGGCAATTTGGCAAAATCTCCCCTGCCTGGATCTTAGCTTTCTCGTGGATTCTGGAGTCTGGCATTCCCTCCAGGCTGGCCCTCCCTTGGTTTGAGCCGGGAGCTGCCGGGATCTTCCTGAAGCACCTGAGCCAGGTAAACAGAATCTTTGAGAGAGTGCTGACCCCCTCCCTGAAAGAGCTTCCCCGGACAAACTTGCCTCTAGGCTCAATGCAAAATCAGTGTGTCGGTGGATCCAGAGCAAGGTGAGATGTAGGCTGGTCATCCAGTCTCTCCGATTTCCTTTACAGGTGTGGAAACTGAGGCCCATGCAGGGGAATGGCCAGGTCGCATAGGTAGTGGCGGAGCTAAGACTGGACCTCAGGACCTCTGACCCTGCATCCCATCCGGAGCACTACACTTGCTTCCTGAGGCTCACTCGGGAAGGACTGCCTTGTCCCTGTGTGCCTGCGGCGTCTCCAGCTGGGCCCCCATGGCCTTTGCAGAGCTCCTGGAACAAGTGGGCAGCCTGGGGAGATTTCAGATCTTCCAGATCATCTCTCTGGTTTTTCCCATCGTATTTGTCACCACTCACAATCTGCTGGAGAACTTCACGGCAGCTATCCCTGCCCATCGCTGCCGGGTCCCCTTGCTGGACAATGCTACTGGCTCTCCCAACCTCACCGGAGGCCTGGGTCCCGAGGCTCTCCTGAGAGCTTTCATCCCCCTGGACAAACACCGCAAGCCGGAGAGATGCCGTCGTTTCCTGCACCCGCAATGGCAGCTGCTGGGACTCGATGCATCGGACCCAAACGCAAGCGAGGCGGACACAGAGCCTTGTCTGGAGGGCTGGATCTATGACCACAGCAACTTCACCTCCACCATTGTGTCTGAAGTAGGGGCTCCCTCCCTTTCTCTCTTGCTTCTTCCTCCTACCTCCTTTCTCCCTCCTCCATCTCCATTTGTAGCTCTTTTGGAGATTCACCGAACTCTCACACAGTTGGGTGGCTTGGTTAGGATTCATTTCATCACGGTCCCCCTGACCTCTTCTACTCTTGGTATAGAGGGCCTAGCGAGGGCCAAGCTTTGGGTTCCAGTACCGGCACTCCTATTAATGCCCCATGTGAGTTTGGGGACACATTTTCCTTTCTGGGGCTCAGTTTCCAGCTATGTGAAGTGAAACGATCCTTCCGGGTCCCAAGGCCCTTCTTAGCCCTGATGTTCCATGGTCCATGGTCCCTTGCAGCCCCAACAGTCTATGAAGTAGCGTCTCTTAATCTCTTCTGTTGGCTTCCCTTCTGATATAGTGGGATATGGTGTGTGACTGGCTATTCCTGAAGCCCATGACTCAGTCCATATACATGACGGGCATTATGATTGGAGCTCTTATATGTGGCCCTGTTTCTGACAGGTGAGTGTTTTCTGCTTTCTCACTGCCCTCCCCTCCATTGGGATCCCTCAGCACTGGGTACAGGTATCTCGGGGGACTCCCGCCTGTCCCTCTCTGTGCCACGGCATCTCTGAATTGTCCTAGCTTCATTTCCTGTGCCACAGGTTTGGGCGGAGGCCGGTACTGAGCTGTTGTTACCTGCAGTTGGCTATCACTGGCACCTGTGCCGCGGTTGTCCCCAACTTCTCCCTTTATTGCTCCCTCCGCTTCCTATCAGCCTTTGCTGTGGCTGGCATTATGATGAATACAGGGACGCTCTGTGAGTATGACCTCATGAACCTGTCCCAAGTCCTGAAATCAAGCCCAGAGACTGCCCCCCAGACCAAGACCCCATTACCGGTGAAATTAGGTTGGCATTCTCCTCCCCCTTCAGGGCACAGTTCAAATACCATCTCTTCTGCGGGTTTCTCTGAGATCCGAACCTCTTCCTCAGCTAGAAGTTAGCTTTCCATTCTAGTCTCCTCGGTGCCCTCACGTATTTAAATGTTCTAATTTACATTGTTTTTCTGTGTCCATCTCTCATCTTCCCTACTACACTGTGGACGACTTGAAGGCAGAGATTGTATCTAGTTTAATTTTTAATATCTAGCACAAAGCCATGCACACAGTAGGTCCTTAATAAATACTGTGTCCATCTCTCATCATCCCTTCTAAACTGTGGACAACTTGAAGGCAG
>JAJPUD010004435.1:152683-172443 GCA_023553655.1 Myrmecobius fasciatus
GTCCATCTCTCATCATCCCTTCTAAACTGTGGACAACTTGAAGGCAGGGAAAGTATCTAGTTTAGTTTCTCAGTATCTAGCACAAGGCCATGCACATAGTAGGTCCTTAATAAATGCTTCTTGAATTACTGAAAGACTCAAGGGAAGCTTGCACAAGGAAAGTATGGAAGGTTGAGTGAATGGATGGTTGAGTGGATGATGGATGGGTAGATGAATGAACAGATGGAAGAATGGATGGTGGGATGAATTAATAAATGAGTAGATGAATGGATAGGTGGGAGAATAGATTCATAGAAGGGTAGATGGATGAGGAGATGAATTTATAGACAGATGGATTATATGGTGTAGAACACTACAGGAGAAAGCCATCCATTCATGTTGACTGTATTCACTACAAATTTATTATTTTCAATTTCAACTGGGTCTTTACTGCTGCACGGTAACCCTTTTATTCTTCTGTGATTCACTCTTGATCCTACTCTCCATGGATACTCTTCCAAACCCTTTTCTCTTTCCCTTTTTCTTCTTCCAACCTTCTCTTGGCAGAGAATCTTGACTCCTATTCTACTAAGAAAATGGAGGCTTTCTTTTCTCTTCCATTCCATATCTCAAAGTCCCTCTTAATTAGCCCCCATTTTCTCTTCCTTTGCTCTAGTTTGTGATGGGGAAGTGACCCTTTTCTTTGACAAAGCTAAACTCTTCACTTGTGCTCTTGATTCCATCTCCTTTCATTTCAGCTAGGACCTTGGCTCCTCCAACATGTTTTTCTTCCTCTCATCTTCAGTCTATCCTTATCCACTGATTTCTCTTCAACCTATAAATATGCCCATTCTTTCCTCATTCTTAAAAAACAACCTTACCATTCTTGGACCTTTCCTTTTTTATTTCTCTTTGTTCTTTCATTTGAAACTCCTTTTCTCCAGAATTCCCCCACTTCTGTCACAGGTACCAGCATCCTGCTTTCTGCGATGGACAAGTCCACTTTCCATCTTATGTCCTCTCCTTTTCCTTGGAGCCAGACTCCAAGAAGGGGTTGTCTTTCCTCAGTTTCTTTACTTATTACCTCCCCACACTTTTCTCAGTTCTTTTCAGTCTGGTTTAGGACCTCATCACTTCATTGAATCAGCTTATTCCAAGATTATTGATAATTTCTGAATTGTTCAAACTGAATGACCTTTTCTCAGTTCTCCTCTGTGAAGTCTTTAACGTTTTCCATATCACATCCCTCCCCCTCAACTGCATCCTATCTTGGTTCTCCTTCTCCATATTTAATTATTCCATAGTCTCCTTTACTAGATCTTTTTCTAAGATCTATTTATTGAGGTAATTAGGTAGTGCAGTGGCTAGAGCACTGGAACTCGAGCTGGAATTAGAGAGACCTGAATTCAGATGTAACTTCAGACACTTACTAGCTGTGTAAATCTGGGTAAATCACTTAACTTCTGCCTCAGTTTCCTCATCTGTGAAATATGAATAATAATGTCACCTACTTTCCAGGACTGTTGTAGGGATCAAATGAGATACCATATTTACAGAACTTTTTAAACTTCAAAGCACTAACTGCTGATTATTATTACTAACAGATGTTGCCCAAAGACCTTTCCTTTTTTATTTCTCTTTGTTCTTTCATTTGCAACTTCTTTTCTCCAGAATTTCCCCACTTCTATCGCAGGTACCAGCATCCTACTCTCTGAGATGGGCAAGTTCAGTATTCCCCACTTTTGTCTTTCAGCTCCCATATCCATTTCTTTTCCCTGCTCCTCGCAGCATCTTCTGCCCAGTCTCCTCCTTTTCACACTCCACACACCACCCTGGTTCGGGTCCTCTCACCTCTCACCTGGACTATTGAAATGGACTTCTAATGGATGCAGCTACTTTTAGCATTGCCCCACTCCACAACTGCCAGTGATATTCCTAAAACATATAAGTTTGACCAATGCATTCCCTGTGCTCAAAAATCACCAAGGCTTCTGGGAAATACAATTGCCTCTGGTTTTCATTTACTTAAAACCATTCACAATCTGGTTTCCACCAATTTCCTTAGTCTTGGTTAGTGAATTAGGAGAACTGAATGAACAGCACTGACTCTATCTTGGAACTCAATTCTGGATCTAGCTCAGGAGCCACCTTCTAGAGTTTCCCCTTCCCCCAGTCAGAAGTGCCCTCTCCCTTTTGAAAATACATTTTCCATACTTCATATTTACTCACCTGGATAAATATTGTGAGCCCCTTCCTCCAAGAGAATATGAATTCCTTGAAGATAAAGATGATTTTATTTTTGAGTAAACCCAGAATACCTAGTAATAAATGTTTGTCAGACTGAATTGAGTTGAATGGATAAGTGACTGAGTGAATGAATGGATGAATGAAATGAATAAATGAATGAAATCATTTTTGTGTCTGGGTTTCTTTTCAGTGATGGAGTGGACAAGGACCCAGGCTCGAGCCAGGGTGATGACAATAAATGCTCTCGGGTATAGCTTGGGCCAGGCCTTGCTGTCGGGGATGGCCTACGCCATCCGAGACTGGTGCATCCTCCAGCTGACCCTGTCCGTGCCCTTCTTCCTCTTCTTTCTGTCTTCATGGTCAGTGCCATCGGGGGCTCCACTTGGGATGGATTCTTTGTGGTTAAGGAGACCTGAGTGGGGAGTTCCTTACTCGTGGACGGCAGTGAGACTGGCCACAGCTGACCAACACGGCTCTCTCAGTGTTGTCCACCTATCACGGCCATTGTCCTTTGGCCATGGATCAGTTAAAGTACCCAGGAAAGATGTGTGCTATTTTATAGGGGGGAAATTGAGACCCAGAGCTGGTGCTCAAGATAATGGCAGAGCCCAGGCTAGAGCCCAAGTTACCCAATTCTGGATCCAAGGCTCTTTCCGCCATACCTCATTGCCTCCCCATCCCATCTGGCCCAGCCAGGATGTTTTGCTAGTGCCCGCTGAGATGGTTTGCTCAGAGAATACATAAGCCAGAAAGGTGGCGAGGTTCCAGGATTGGGGGAGGGCCATGTGGTTCTCCCCTTCAGAATCAGCAAGGCAGGTGGATCCTATACGTTAAACAGGTGGCTTGCTGAGTCTGCCCGTTGGCTCATCATCACGGGCAAAATAGATCGAGGGCTCCATGAGCTCAGAAAAGTTGCGGGGATGAATGGGAAGAAGGATGCTAGAGACACTTTGACCATTGAGGTAAGAAGGAAAAGTCGGGCTCCTCTGGGGTACCGAGGAATGGGGTTGGACATATCCCGTTGGCCCCCTTTCCGGTCCATCAGGCAGCCTGGGGCAGAGTTGGGAATGGTGAAGTTCTGCTTGGTCCCTCCTCCCTCCTTCCCTTCCTTTCCCCTCCCCCCCCCAGGGGCTCCTGCTGGATCAGGAAAGTGGATGACATTTGGAATCAGAAAATTAGCTGGGAAACAGGGAGCAAATGTCTTACTGCCTTTGAGCCTCAGTTTCCTTTAAAATAAAAATCTCAGTTGGAAAGGACCTCAGAAGCCATCTGATCTAAATAATTTCTGACTTTTATAGGTATGTATACATGCATGTATACACATACACATATGTATATATAATTTAACAGATAAATTATATTCATATACACATTGTATGTAATATATATATAAACAAAGATCATTCAGGTTCTGCATATATATATCTATTATGTATAAATAATACATATTACACACACACACACACACACACACACACACACACCCCTCCCAAGCCAGTCCCTTCCCATTTCAGACAGCTCGAATTCTCAGGAAGTTTTTCCTTCTATCCAGCCTAAATCTGCTTCTTCCCAGTTTCTCTCATGTCTCCCAGTTCTGGTCTCTTGTGCAAAGGAAGTATTAACCCTCTCCCCTCCATGAGTAGCTTTTACATAGTCAGTGACAACTCTCACACACTCCTACACCTTTTCTCCCCCAAGTTGATTCTTTTTTTTTTTCTTGCTTTTTGCTGAGGCAATTGGGTTAAGTGACTTGCCCAGGGTCACACAGCTAGGGAATGTTAAGTATCTGAGACCAGATTTGAATTCAGGTCCTCCTGACTTAGGGCTGGTGCTCTAACCACTACACCACCTAGCTGCCCCAACTCCCCAGTTGATTCTTACTGGACTCGAGCTCCTTAAACACTATGGCTGGTCTCCTCTGGCTATGTTCCAGCTTGTCACTCAATCAACATTGCATTTATAAAATAAATAAATAAAATGTATTAAATGTGCCCGTTCTGCACCAGGCCCTGGAGAAGTGCAAACCAAAAATGAAGCAGGCTCTGCCCTTAAGGAGCTTAGATTTTTAACCAGAGAGAGAATGCTTCCTTAAGAGTCTCTGCAGAATATCCACAAGGTGGTTTGGGAGGGAGGATGCTCCACAGCAGGCAGCAGCCTCTACCTGGACACTGTCTTTGAGAGCCCTTTGGCAGTTTTTATTTGGATGGTGCTGTCTCATCTTTGAGCTTGCAGCCTGCTATCTGTAAAAAGGGGATGGTCTTTTCCTCAGGTCTCTTCTGGGACTGATTCCTACAGCCTTAAGCAGCTACCATCCTGATCACATCTTTCTTTAGGTTTACAAAGCACTTTCCTCACAGCAATTCTGGGAGATAGGGCTGCTATGCTATTCTCAGTTGACATGTGGGGAAACTGAGGCTCAGACAGGTGAGATTATCTTTCAGCCAAGTCCAGTTCTTTGTGACTTCGTGGACTGTGGCACATCAATACCATTTTCTTGGTAAATGATAGTGGAATGGTTCAATATTTCCTTCTCCAGTGATTAAAACAAAAAGGTTCAAGTGACTTGCCTAGGGTCACACAACTAGTAAATGTCTGAGGTTGCATTTGAACTCAGTTCTTCCTGACTCCAGTGCTTTAATGCATTATGGTGTCCCCTGGTGTGGGGCAGTCAGCGCTGACCCCAGGGCCTGGGGCAGCCTTCAGCTCCAGAAACTCTTTCCTCCTCCTCCCTCCACCTTCTCTACCAGTTTCCCCCAGTCTTGGGGGGACTGGGATACTCTTGTGCTCTTTGTCCAGGGCGCCCCCTGGTGGCCAGGACTCAAGCTCAGAGAGTTAGATCATCTTGTCCAAAAGGCTCATTTTACACAGGAGGACTATGAGATCCATCCAGGTGGAGCAACATCCTTAGGGGGCATATAAGCAGCAAGGGTTGGAGGTGGGATTTGAACCCGTGTTCCTGTCAGCCCCCACCTAATCTGCACTGAAAGAGGGAAAGTGATCTTAGAATCCAAGGCAGAAAATCCTAGGTGTCATTGAGCCACAGGCAGCTGCATCTGATCATAGCGTGTCAGAAGTAGAAGTGCTCATTTATTCTCCCACTTTACAGAAAGGGGAAACTGAGTTCCCAAAAAGGTGAAGGACTTCCAGGGAGAGTCACAAAGTAGGTTGTGACAGAAGCTGTGGTTCTGACTACTAGGCTAGGACCTTTTTCTTGAGCCCTGGTCCAAGGGAGGCCACTGGCCATGACAATATAGACAGAGTAGATCAGGGCATGGAAGCCCTCAGTCCAGAAAAATTTCTGAAGAAAGATCTCTCCCAGTGGCAGTCATGGGCAGAGAGGAGCCATGAATTCAGAGCTTCTTCCCCGACCTGTGGGTCACCAAGACTCCCAGCTCTTTCTCTCCTCAGAGACTGTCATCTTCTCGGTGTCTCCCTTCCTAGATTGTGATATCCACCATGCAGGAAGAGTTAACGACAGCTAAAACTCAGCACTCCATGGTGGATCTCTTCCGAACCCCTGAGCTGCGCAAGCGGTTTTGTTGCATGCTCTCTCTGTGGTGAGTTTCTCTGCCAATGGCAAGCTGAGTCCCACTCGGAGACCTTAGAGGGCAATTCCCAGCTTTGTAGTAGGGGAGGATCCTAAGACTGGGGTGGGGAGGGAAGAAGGTCCACTCTAACCTTTCCCACCATCCTAGCCCCCTTGCACCCCAGCCAGCCTGGCAGGAGAGGGGGCAAAACTCCACAAAGCTATCCCAGCCTTCCTAGAGTCACCTACGGGTAAGTAAGCGTGCTCAGCTGTGAATCTTGCCTCAGCAAGACAATCTGCTCAACATTACCCTGTCAGCTGAACTGGGAAGTCCAGGCAGCCTCTATTGAACCAAACCATAGAACCACCCAACATCAGAGCTTGGGGGAACCAGAACACAGAGAATGTCAAAGCTGGGAAAGACCTTAGACTAGGAAAAAAATCAGATTTGGGAGGTGGGGGGGGAGATGAGGAAATGTAGAACACAGAGCATCAGAACTGGAACCTTAAAACATGGAATGTCTCCGGCGGGAATAGGTTGGCCCCTGGGCAAGCTGGAGAAGACCCCAGATAGCCACAGTGGGCAGAGGGAGAGGGCCCTCACCATCTGCTTTTTTCTGCTGCTCTCTCTCCTAAGGTTTGCCTTTGGTTTCACCTTCTATGGACTTGCCCTGGACCTGCAAAGCCTGGGGAGCAATATTTTCTTGCTCCAGGTGCTCTTTGGGGCCATTGACATCCCAAACAAGATGGGCGCCTTCTTCGCCATGAACCACCTAGGGCGGCGCGTAACCCAAGTGGGTTCCTTCATCCTGGCCGGTCTCTGTATTCTGGCCAACACGGTGGTATCTCAGGGTGAGTCAGGGATGACCAGAGGCTGTTTGGTCCCTTTGCTCAGTTCATAGGCACTGCCCTCCAGAGCTCATAATCCACTGTGTTTTGTTTTGTTTTGTTTTTTAGGCAATTGGGGTTAAGTGACTTGACCAGGGTCACACAGCTAGGAAGTGTTAAGTGTCTGAGACCAGATTTGAACTCAGTTCCTCCTGACTTCAGGGCTGGTGCTCTATCCACTGCACCACCTAGCTGCCTCTCATAATCCACTGTTAAAAACAAGCACCTGCGTCTGCTTTTCAGTACTCAAGGACTAGATTCCCCTAATCCTTTGGGGGATTAGAGTGCCAAGGAATTGTCCAGCCCCTGGTTTTAGTGCCCAGTCTCAGGAACATCTGTGGGGTGGATGCGAGAGCACAATTCAGCCCTCTGATACAGGAGATTCTGGGAATGACCGGCCAAGGGGATCTCCTGTTGTCCCAGCATCCCCCTTGGCGGAGTGATGGCTCTAGGCAGTTACCTCAACAGCAATAATGACAACTGGCAGGGATGGAGACCTTGAAAGTTTGCCAAATGCTTTATACACACCATCCCATTTGAGCCTGGCAGCTACAGGTGCACTTGTTATCCCATTTTCCTGGAGACAAAATCGAGGGGAATAGTAACAGGTAGCGTTCATATAGGACTTTGAGGTCTACACACTATTTTACAAATATGATCTCAATATAATGCAAACCCAGGTCTTCCTGAGTCTGGCGCTGCCCTCCCTCTTCCATAAGATTATCGATTTAAAATCGGAAGGAAACTCTGAAGCCATTCAATCCAATCCCTTTATTTTACAGCTGAGGAAACTGAGGCACAGGGAAATTAGATTACTGGCCAAGGTCACACAGATAATAAGTGGAACCGGAGAGATCAGAACTCCAGTCCTTTGAGGCTCAATTCCACACTCTTTCCAAACCGCTTCGTATTCACCAGCAAGCTTGTGTGAAGTTTCTGCTGTGCGCCAGGCACTGTGCGAGCTGCAGGGGATACAAAACCGGAAATGAAACAGTCCCTTCCCTCAAGGAGTTTATGTTCTCTCAGGAAAAGCCCCTCCCCCCCCCAAACAGACAAGATACTGTATTCTATCCCAGACAGCTTATGGAGATACAATCTATAGAGAGATACAAAGTATCCCTGTCGTCTGGGAAGGAGCTGTCTGGGGCAAGGGGACTTGATCAATGCTGGCGGTCTTCCCTCCCCTCCCCCTCTTTTTCTTTTTCTCCCTCCCTCCCTTCCCCTTCCTCATCCTCCCTCCCATTTTGTTCCCCCTTATCCATCATATCTGCCCTCTCTATCATATTCTCCCTCCCCTATTTTCCCTCCATCTTATCTCCCTTATCCATTCTATCTCCCTTTCCCCATCATATCCCCCTTGCCTCCCTCTTTTCCCATCCCCCTTCCTTCCCCTTTGCCCATCATTCCCCACAGAGCTGCAGACCCTGCGGGTGACCCTAGCTGTGCTGGGAATCGGCTTTGTGGGCTCCGCCTTCATCACTCTTGCGGTCTACACCAGCGAGCTCTTCCCCACCGTGCTCAGGTAAGGGCATGTGAGGGCCTGGGGGAGGGGGGCGCGCCTTAATGTCCTCCTGCGGCGCGGCGCGCACACACGCATGTGGGTGTGCAAGCCAACATGCACACGCACGCACACAGGTGTGCACACAGAATATGCACACGCACGCCCCCCCCCCAGGCTTTGCCGCCCCCCCCCCCCGCCGCTTCCGCGGCTCCCGGCCCCTCCCCGAGCTCTCTCCCTGCCGGGAGCACGTTTCCCCCTCGTGACCCTCGTTCCCGAGTGTAACCATCTGTCTTTCCCACCACGTGTACACCTGCAGCCTCCCTCCACATTGGCCCCCTTGAATGTCCCTGGGGAAGCGGGAGGGCGTCCCCGGCTCCCTGGTGGTCTGCTCCTGCAGCTGGAGCCTCCGGAGGGAGTTCGCCCCCCCGGGGCCGACCCGCTCCATCTCCCGACATTCAGGGAGCTGCCTGGGGAAGTGCCGGGGCCTCCCCAGAGCGGGCGGCAGAGACAGGGCCAGGGCCCTGCGTGAGCAGGCTGGGGGCACTCAGAGCAGCGCCCCGGGGGGGGCACCGCCTCCCTCCTGTTAGCCCGGGCGGGACAAGGGGCCCCAGCAGCCATCCTGTCCCCCACAGAATGACTGCCGCGGGCGGATGCCAGATGCTTGCTCGCCTGGGTTCTAGCCTGGGGCCCCTAGTGAGGCTGCTGGGCCAGGCCAGCCCGCTGCTGCCCCTGTTTGTCTACGGAGGGGTTCCCGTGATGGCCGGCCTGACTGCCCTCCTCTTGCCTGAAACCCTCAACCTGCCTCTGCCGGACACCATCCGGGACGTGGAGAGTGGGTGAGTGGGCCCTGCCCTGGGCAGCTTGGGGACACGGCTGGGGGGGATGCCCCACTGCCCTGGGCAGCTCGGGGACACGGCTGGGGGGGATGCCCCACTGCCCTGGGCAGCTCGGGGACACCGCTGGGGGGGACGGGCCAGGGTTCTCCATGGGATCCCCGAAGCACATCTTTCTAAGGGCGAGATGCTGGGCAGGTCTGGGTCCTCACACCTTCTCTGAGGGCAGACACTGAGCTCCGAGGAGCTGGCTCTGGCCCTGAAGCAGCTAGTATTCTGGCTGGGGAGGTGCAATCTCTACATAGGAGTACATAGACCATAGTTCTCAATCCTCCAGTAATATAGTAATAGATACAATAAAGGGCCTACTATGTGCCAGGTACTGTTACGGGCTGGAGACATCAAGACAAAAATTCAATAATCCCATAGAAAAGGAAGGAGCTCTCTGGTAGACTCTACCAGCCCTCGAAGGTAGACTGGACAGGCCTTATTAACCTCAGTTTATCAAGAAAGAAACTGATGTTCAGAGAGTTTCACCTGTGCACCGAGCCAGGTGCATGGGCCAAGGTTCAGCCAGCCCCAAAATGTCAGGCCTAGAACTAGAACTCAGGTCTTTGGAGTGCAAAGTCCATGCTCTTTCCCAATACCATTCTTTTTTCCATGGGGCTTCTTCCCTCCTTCCCTTCCTTCCTTGCTTCCTTCCTCTGTCTGTCTCTCTCTTTCTGTCTCTTTTCTATGTTCAATCTTGACTATTAATATTCCTTCCAGCTCTAAACACTCTGATATCAGTTTCCCTTTCTCCCTTTCTCTTTTCAGAGTGAAAGATGCCGAGCCAGAGCAGAGCACTGTGAAGTCCACGAGATTCTAGGACAGCTGGGAGAGTCCCCAGCCCCGGGCGGAGAGCTGAGCAAGCAGGCTGTCCCTTGTCTGAGCTCCCCATGAGCATCGGCAGCTTGGGGAGAACATCTTGAGTGTGTGTGAGTGCTCACTTAGTGGAGAGTTCAGTGCACTCTATGGCGCTGCCCCCCTCCTCCTCCCTACCCTTCTCTCCAATCCCTGGGATTCTGACCCAGTCACATCTTCCCATCAGCCTCTGCTGCCCAAGAGCTCTGAGATACCTTGGGCTTGATTCCAACCTTAGCCCCATATCTCCAGGCTGGAGGACTTCCTCCCTCTTTCTCTCCTCTCCTTTTCCTCCTCCCTTCCTCTCCTTCCCTTTCCTTCCCCTCCTTCCCCTCCTCTTCCCTTTCCCTCCCTCCTCTCTTTTCCCTCCTTCCCTTTCCTTCCTCTCCTTCCCCTCCTCTTCCCTTTCCCTCCCTCCTCTCCTCCTCTCCTTTTCCTCCTTCCCTTTCTCTTTCACCCTTTCCCTCCTCCCTTTTCCTCCCCCCTTTCCTTTTTCCCCTTTCCCTCCTCTTCAGCCTCAGATTTCCTCTTCCTCTGCTATGGCTCTGAAGATGGTGGATTTGGAAAGGACCTGAATTCAAATTCAGACCCTTCCTATGTCTTGCTTGCATGATCTTGGACAAAGTCACTTACATCCCCTGGATATGGATGGCCTGGATATGGAAGGCGTGTTTAAACAGGATGTCTCTCTTTCATGTATGACCTACCACTTTCTCTCATTGCCCTTCAGGGACGACCCTGCCCCAGCAGAGCTTGGATTTAGGTCTGCCTACCCTGGCTTCCCTGGCCAGGGTCCCAAAAGGATTTAGAAATCCCCCTTCTCCCCTCTCCCCAACCCTGTACTTTTGGTGTGGAGGATGGGGCAGAGGAGCAGGGCACTAACTTTCACTGCTGATGTTAGCCATTCCTCCTCTCTCCCCAAATGAGGAACCCCTTGGGGTGAGGGGAGGAGAAGACCTCTGGCTTCCCTGCTAACTGATCTCCTGGTTCTGCCTTGGACTGGCCCTCAATAGACCCTGTCTGCATCCAATTCAACAAACATTTACTGAATGAATATATTCTGTTCCTTCCCAGGAGAATGAAAGCTTCTTGAGGGCAAGAAATGCTTTGTTTAACACTTTGCAGGTGCTTGGTGCATAGTAGGTGCTTAATAAATGCTTGTTGATTAAATGACTGATAGATGCTGACTGTATGAAAGGCCCCAAGCTGGACCCTGGTTATACTAAGTTTAAGAGTGTCTCCAAAGTGGGCCAAAGATTATATAGCTGGAAACAGGTACACACACACACACACACACACACACACACACACACACACACACACATACACAAAGCTTATATAGCTGGAAACAGGTACACATACACACCCTGTATATAGGTATATGTGTATTTGTATATATATGTGTGTATATATACACATGTGTATGTGTATATATGTATTTATATATACATACATATGGCTATCTATGTGTGCACACAAACAGATGTGCAGATATTGATATCCATGGAGCTGGGGGGAGGTGTGACGGCCACGGGGAGCATCTTCCAAGATGAAGCATAATGGGAGTAGACACGAGCCAGGCCGTGGTTGTTGGGAGAACAAGGGAGAGGAGGCTTTCAGCTGGAGAAGCAGGGGTTTCCTGGAGGCAGGGGCACCTGAACCGGGTCTTAGAGGAAGAGAAGGATCAGGTAATGGGCCCAAGCAGTGAAGTGGGAGGAAGGTTTGCATTCAGAGATGAGTGAGATGGTCAAGTTGAGGCAGGTGATCTCGCCTGGCTTGGCGGGACCACAGATTGTATGAAGGGGTGGATGGAGACGCTATGGCCATAGATCTGGGAGAAAGTCTCTTTCTCATCTTTACATCCTAGGATTTTGGTCTTCTTTTAAGATCCATCTGAGGGGAGGGGGGGCAACTAGGTGGTGCAGTGGATAGAGCACCAGCCCTGAAATCAAGAGGACCTGAGTTCGAATCTAGTCTCAGACATTTAACACATCTTAGTTGTGTGACCCTGGGCAAGTCACTTAACCCCAATTACCTCAGCTTAAAAAAAAAAAGATTCAACTGAGGTTCTACCCCCTCCAGGAAGTCTTCTCTGGTTCCCTTAGCTGTCAGCATCCTCTTCTCCTCAAGTCTCTCTGTATTTATTCATCTATATACATTTTATGCTCTACAAATGTCCACACTCACACCAGTTAAGGAGAACATGGGTTCCCTGAGGGCAGAGCTCATGCCATTTTTGTCTCTGGATCCCCATCACCTAAAAGCAGGAGCTTAATAATTGCTCGTTAAATCAAACCCAATCAATCAGACCAATTGAAAAAAAGGATTTCTGCCTTTCCCTGTTTGGAAAACAGGCAACAGTTGAGAGATGGTGAAGGCAGAGAAGGGTGGAGGAGGGCCATGTTATTGGTGGAGGAAGCACATGTGAGACCCCATGCTGAGAAAGTGCAGGAGGCAGAGTCTGGCCTCCCTCTGTGGCTGGGCTGGATGTGGAAGGGGGACTTTGGGGTTTGGAGCCTCTTCAGGAATCCGGAGTCCCAAGATTCCTTGTTTCTCTGGCCCTCTTTCCTGGGCCTCCAGGTTGGGTGGCAGGGCATCTGGGTTTGAATTTGCTTTCCTCACGCTATAACCTTCCTAGCCCCGGGTCTCCACTTCTTTATCTCTAATGTGACCAGGCTGGACTCTGAGATCTCTCGGGTCCATCCTATTCCGGACCTCGGGTTCTCAGATTTTCCCGGCTCTCTTCCACCTCTGACCCCTTCAGAGGGGTCGGTTTCTCTCCGGCCAGATCCCACATGATCATCCCTCCTCACCTCTGCTGGGGAGGAACATGCAAGACACAGAGGCCCCTGGGAAATCACGTTTCTGGTGGCAGAATCGACCTCAGAAAGGGAGGGCCGGGCTCCCTGCCCACTTCCTGCTGCCGGACCAGGCCTGGGCCGTGTGTCACCATATGGAGCGGGCCAGAGGGGGCCTGAGGAGCATTGGCTGATGCAGATTAACTGGTAAGTCAGCTCAGCTTGTCCCGAGGTGCTCCTCTCCTCCCAGAGCCTGGTGCCCATGGTTCTCTGCTGCTGGGGGGAACTAGAGCTGTCAGGAACCCCCCTTCCCAAACACCTCCCCCCCCAGTTTACAAAGGAAGGTGGGCAGTTCTGTGGGACTGGATCAAAAAAGGCTAAGGTGGCTGTCAGCAAACCCCCCCCCCAAACCCTGCCATCCTAAGAACTTGCCACTTAGTGGTAGAGCTGGAACTGGGGAGGGGAGAAGGAAGGGGGGGGTCCTAAAGTACATGCTCACAGGCCTTACTGGTATTCCCCTCCCAAGGGTGTTCCCATTTGAATAGAAGCAAACCTCCAAGGAATGAATATCAAATGGTAGATTTTCAGAGAACAGTGATGAATCAGTCTGGGAGAGAGATTTATACTAGGTTGATATTGGCTACCTGAGAGGGATCCCAGAGAGTCTTGGGTCTTGGACTGGAAGCCACAGGGAGGGGGCTCTTGAGCTCCCCTGCTCACTCTCTCTAAGTCCCACAGCCTGACCTCAGTCCCTATCTTCCTCTGCCCCTCTCTAGGGCTTTGCTGCTCCGATCTAGTTTTCCCTCTTCCTCTCCACTTCCTCTTCCGTCTCCCTGGTTTCCTCTACCTGCCCCAGTATATAATGCCCTGAACCTGATGTCAGGAAGATCTGAATTCAAATCCAGCGCAGATACTTCCTAGCTGTGTGATTCTGGCCAAGTTATTTCACACCTGCCTGCCTCAGTTTCTCTATCTGCAAATTGGAAATAATATCAATTCCAAGAGCCATACTGATGATAAATGAGATCATCTCAGTTGTTAAGTGCTTTGCGCACCTTAAAGAGATTATATAAATTCAAATGCTGGTAATTATTTGTTGGAAGCTCAGTCTCTTCTGCTCCTCATTCTTGAGGTCTCATTGACTCCTGGCACTTCTACAATCTGTTTGCATTCTCCCGCTTTAAAAGCTTGGTTTCATCCTAGCTGTGTGACCCTGGACAAGTCACTTAACTCCAATTGTCTCCGCAAAACAAAACAAAAAAAGGCATAGGATTACAAAGGAGACCTATTATTTTGAAATTAAAATGCCATTGGGGCAGCTAGGTGGCACAGTGGATAGAGCACCAGCCCTGAAGTCAGGAGGACCTGAGTTCAAATTTGGTCTCAGACACTTAACATTCCCTAGCTGTGTGACCCTGGGCAAGTCACTTAACCTCAATTGCCTCAGCAAAAAGCAAAAAAAAAAAAAAAAAAAGAAGAAATTAAAATGCCATTTTCCCATCTAAGTTCAAAGGTGCCCTGAAATCTGCCCATAGACTCCTGGACCCTAGATAAAGACCACTTTTCTAGGAGGAGGGACTGGTCTCATTCTGCTCAGATGCAGAGGCAGAAGAGGAAGTAATGACTGAGTTTCAGAGGCCTAGATTGGGGTCAATGTCTGGGAAAATCTCAGCAAGCAGAGCTAACAGTGGGAGGTAGTGAGCTCCCCCCATGGGAGACCTTTAAACACAGCCTGGAGGGACCACTTGCTGGGAATGGATGGTGTGAAGGGGATTGATTTATTAATTAGGTGGCGGTCAGGTGGGAAGGCTCCAAGGTGCTTCTGGGAAATTCTTCGATTCATGTCACCTCCACGGGTCTCAGGCAGTGGACCAAGGTTGAACTAGAGCATCATTCAGCTCCAGTGTCTATGCTCTGGTGATCATCTCTGTCCTGTGGGGCCCACAAAAGCCAGCCCCACTGACAGGCCGGAGCTATTCTGAAAAGGACAAATGAGCCTCCACCACCCAGCTCTGGGTGGGGGAAGGAGTTGTCTGCAAGCATAAAGTCAGCTCTCTCCAAGGAGGCCCCCGTCAGTGGCAAAATCCCCAGGAGACCCAGGGGAGTCTTTGAAGTAGACAGCTGACTCCCTCCCAGCCCCTCTGCCCACTCAGCATCCCAGGTAAAGCCCTGAGGAGGGGAGAGAGGAGGCTCAGAAAGGTGACCCTCCTCTCTGATCCTCCCTCCTTATTTCCCTGTTGGTGGGTGACCTCGATTCAGGAAGACACTCACTGTCAGCCCACCCAGTGTCCTCCCGGGGACATCAGAGCCACTAACAGAGGCCTAGAGAAGGGAGCTGGGTCATCCTCTAAAATGGCTCTGGTAGACCCTGAGCCATGTGTCCTTACCCATCTTAGGCTAACACTGGAGAGTTCTTCCTGAGGGTCTTCAAAAGGTCCTCTTCCCCCTCCCTCCCCCTTCTCTCTGTTTCTCCTCTGTCTCTCTTTCTTTCAGCATCCCCATATCTTTCTTTCCTTTCTGTGTCTATGTCTGTTTCTTTGTCTTTTTCTCCCCTCTCTGTCCGTCTTTCTCTCTCTCTCCTCTCTGTCTCTGTCTGTCTTTGTCTCTCTTTTTCTCTTTGCCTCTCTATATCTCTCTCTGCATCTCTGTGTCTCTGTCTTTCTCTGTACCTCTCCTCTGTGTGACTGTGTCTTTGTCTGTCTCTCTTCTTTCTCTGTGTCTCTGTTTTTGCTATATCTCTCCTTTTCTGCATCTCTGTCTTTCTGTGTCTCTCCTCTGTGTGTCTCTGTTTCTCTGGCTGTTTCCTCTTTCTCTCCTCTCTGTCTGTCTTTCTCCTCTCTGTCTCTGTCTTTGCTTCTCTATCTCTCTCCTTTTCTTTCTGCATCTGTGTGTGTGTGTGTGTGTCTGTCTCTGTTTCTCTGGCTGTCTCGTCTTTCTCTCTCCTCTCTGTCTCTGTGTCTCCTTCCACCCCCACTTTTGTCCTTTTGTGGTCAGAGAAGCCCCTTCACAGATCTTCAAGCCAAGTCTCTGAACTTTCACCTTTTGGGTGTGCTGGCAAAGGGCTCTTTTGGGGTATGGGCTGGACAGGAGGATCCTGTAGTCCCTCCGAGTGCTGAGATCCTGTGAGAGAAGGGGGGCAGGCAGGAAGGAAAGCTGGAGTGAAAAGAGGGTTGGGACATGCAGATCTGTGCCATGTCAGGGTCTGGCAGCGACTGGCACGCAGTCTCAGGGTCTTCCAGCCCAGCCTCGGGTCTCAGACACATCATCAGCTCTTTGGGGGCAGCCTCATTCTCCCTGTTTCTGTTTCTCTCTGTCTGTCACTGTCCCTCTCTGTCTCCCTGTTTCTGTCTTCCTCTATCTTTGTTCCTCTTTGTCTCTTCCTGTCTTTTTCTGTCTCTATTTCTCTGTCTCCTTCTGTTTCTGTCTCAAGCTCTGTCTCTGTCTCTATCTCCCTCTGTCTCTATCTCTCTTCTCTGACTATTTGTCTCCCTCTGTCTGTCTCTGTCTTTGTCTCTCTATATCTTTCTGTTTCTATTTCTGTCTCTGTCTCTCTGTCTCTGTGTCTCTCTCTCTGTCCCTCTTTCCTGCAGAGTTAGTCACAGAGAAGAACCTGGCGCTGGTCTCCAGCCCTTGTCCCTGGGGCGTGGTCATAGGCTGGTCCTCTCCCTTGCTTTCACTCCCAGGGTCCCCGGCACTGGTCTCTCCTCTGGGAGCCCGTTCTTTAGCTGGAGAAGCTGAGGTGGAAGGCCACGGTGGCAGTTCCACGGGAGACCTTCAGAGATAATGAGGGCCGCAGAGAAGGGTCCCGCCCGGGGAGTCAGACCACCTGGCTTCCATGCTCCCTTGTGAGCGGCGAGCCTTTGCCCATCACCCCTGTTCTCTGCTCTCAGTCTCCCTGTGGGGTCTGTACTCGTGCTTTTCACTGGAGTCGGGAGCTCTCTCCGCCACGGCAGCATCTGCCCTTTAATTTCTCCCACAACCACTGAGCCTTTATTTCATGCACCAGACACTGCACTATATTTAAGAGCGCTGCCTGGGCCTCGGAGGGATCAAGTCGGTCACTCAGTGGCACCCATCCCATCCCATCAGAGACGGCACTGGACCCCCAGTCCATGTGCCCCAAGGATTGGGGGCTCTGGACTCCCAGCCTATCTGCCCCAAGGATCAGGGGCACTGGACCCCAAGTCTATGTGCCCCAAGGATCGGGGGCTCTGGACTCCCAGCCTATCTGCCCCAAGGATCAGGGGCGCTGGACCCCAAGCTATGCACCCCAAGGATCAGGGGTGCTGGACCCCAAGTCTATGTGCCCCAAGGATCATGGGCACTGGACCCCAAGGATTGGGGGCTCTGGACCCCCAGCCTATTTGCCCCAAGGATCAGGGGTGCTGGAGTCCCAGTCTGTGCCCCAAGGATCATGGGCACTGGACCTGCAGTCCATGTGCCCCAAGGACCAGGTCTTTCCACAACAAAGCTTTCTCCTGGTATCCATAACGTGCAGATGATAATCCCTGCCCTGTCTATTTACAGTCATTGTGAGGACCCAGTGAACCGGAAAGCACCATGCAATTCTAAATGCTGAAACTGGCAGAAAGGATAAAGGGAAGAAAGGCGGCCGGGTGGAGGGAGGGCGGTCCCGGCCTCCTCCGCGGGGCCCCCATCCGATGCCCTCTGTGGCTTGGCTCATTGGAACAGAAGGACCACGGTGTAGGACTGAGACATTCTGGTCATCCTTGTGCCTGTCTCCATCATCCCAAGGTCAAGGGCACAGTGGGCCAGGAAGGTGCCCTGGCTCTTCCGGGGAGACTGACCAGAGCAGCCCCCTTGAGTTTTTCCCTTTGAACAGGTTGAAAAAGTGACTATCACTGGAGAGCCAGAATTTGAACCCTGGTCTCCCTAGGGGGGGGTCCTTGTGCTTCGATTGAACTTAGGGGGTGGGGAAGTGACACAGTAGGGGCTTGGGCCCAAATTGGGGGCCTGGCTCTTTCCGGGGGGAGGGGCAGAGCAGCTAGAGGCGCAGCCTGGGAAGCCAAGAAGGCTTCCTTTCCTCCTCCAAGCCAGTTGCCTCTTGGTCCTTCCTGCCTCAATGTGGGAACTGAGGCAGAGGAAGCTGGGAGGGAGGAAAGGAGGGGCTCCGATCCCTCCCTGAACAAACCGCACAGGGCCAATGGAGTTTGGAAAGTTTCTTTTGTTTCTCCCACACATTTCCGGAATTGGGGTGTTTTCCAAGACTCAGACACATTTGTTAACAAAGAGAGAGAAAGAAAAAAATAACAATGGGGGACGGGAGCCCCTTCGGCAGAGAACTGTCCCCCCAGCAAGTCCGTGGGGCCGTTCCTCCCGGCTCCCCCTCGCCCGGGATGCCACAGGTTATTGATATCTAGATAATTGTCTTTAATATATATCTGCATTTTCCTCCCCCCCACCCCGCCCGCCCCCCCGCCCCCCAACCCAACACACGCACAGATGCTCTTCTCTGCCACATCCCAAATGCACGTCGCCCGAAAACTCAACTTGTCAAGAGACCTCCAAGTCCTCCCCGGGGCAGGGCAGGGCAGGGCAAGGCAGGGCACCAGTCTGTCTGGGCAGCGTGGCCTCTGGGGCTAAGCTTGCCCTCTCTGCCCAGAGCCCTGCCCCTAAGGACTCGGCCCAACCCACTCCGTGCCCACCTTCCCCCCACCATGACCCAAACCCCATCGAAGCCCAACCCTTCCCACATGGGACTGCCAGCTGCTGCTGCTCCCACAAACCAAAACATGGAGGGGGGAGGGGAGGGCAGGGCAGGAAAGGAAAGGAAGGGAAAACACTAGAAAAGGGAGAGGGCAGGAAAAGTGAGGAGCAGAAAGGAGAAAGAGACATGAAGGAAGGAAGAGGCACAGCCAGTGAAAAGGAGGGGGGAGAGAAGGAAGAAAAAGGAGAAAGAGAGGGAGAAAGGAAGGAAGGAACGGAGAGAGGGAAGGAAAGAAAGTAGGAAGAGAGGAAGGAAGGGAGGGAAGGAGAGAAAAATGAAGGAGGGAGAGAGGGAAGAAAGAAAAGGAGGAGGAGAGTAAGGAAGGAAAAAAAGCAAGAAGAGAGGGAAGGAGAGAGGAAGGAAAAAAAAGAAAAAAGAAGGAAAGGAGAGAGGGAGGGAAGGAAAGAAAGTAGGGAAGAGAGAGGTAAGAAAGGAGAAAGGAAGAGAGGGAAGGAAAGAAAGAAAAAGTAGGAAGAGAGGGAAGGGAGGAAGGAAGGAAGGAAAGTAGGAAGAGAGGGAAGGGACATAAGAAGGAAAGAAGGAAGGAAATAGTAAGAGAAGGAAGGAAGGAAGGAAATAGAGAGGGAAGGGAAAAAGGAAGGAAGGAAGGAAGGAAAGTAGTAAGAAAGGGAAGGAAGAGTAGCAGGGAAGGACCGAAGGGAGAAAGGGAGGAGGAGAGGAAGGAAGGAAAGGAAGGGGAATCGAGGAAAGAAACCGGACGAGAAGCGACCACTTTACAAAATCCCTGCCTGCCTTCCCGCCCCCACGCCCCCCCTAAATAAAATCCCCCCTTTAAAAAAATAAATCAATCCAGGGCTGGGTGGGAGTGGGAGCTCCAAGGCCTCACTCTCCGGCCTCCCTTGGCCGGGGGAGGCCGCTCCGGAGACCGTCACGGCGGACAGGGAGGGAAAGCGAGGAGGGGGCGTTCCTTTTTTCCCCCCGTTTTCTTTTTCTCTTTTTTTCTTTTTTTTTTTTTGCCTTGCCTCTGGGCGAAGAAGTCCGAGGCTGCGGCGGCGGCGGGCCGGGGGCGGCCGCTCACACGTAGTACTCCTTGTCCTTGTTCTTCTTGGCCTTGCTGGGCGCCTTGGGCGCGGCGGGGGCCTTCTCCTTGACCACGGCGCCGTTGCTCTGGGCCGAGTTGCTGATGTAGTTGCGGCTCTGGTCCACCTGGTAGGAGCCCTCGTCGCGGTTGCGGTACTTGTACATGGCGTAGAGGAGGATGAGGATGCAGAGCGCCGCGGCCGCCACGATGCCCACCACCATGCCCGTGGTGCTGCTGGACTCGCGGATCACCTCGACGGCGCCGGGCGGGCCCCGCTCCCCGGGGCCCGTGGGGTTGGCTGTGGGCACACGGGGG
>JAJPUD010004435.1:172843-197663 GCA_023553655.1 Myrmecobius fasciatus
TATATATATATATATATATATATATAGGGCTGCCCCAGGGCTTGGCTGCCTCAGGCCCTCTTAGGAAAAACAATAACAAACCAACAGAAAGAAGAAGAAAGCAAAAAAAGGAAAGGAAATATATATATACACACAGCCGTCTAGGGGAGGCTCCTGCTAGGAGGTGGGGACCCAGGGGAGGTCATAGGAAGGCTCTCCTTCCCCTTCCTAGGGCTGCTAACTGAAAACCCATGAATGGGTGGAGGAGTGGAGAAGGGTGCTATTTGTCTGAACTGTTGGATCACTACGCCCTGCATCTCCTAGAGTGAGCTAGTGCTACCTTTCCCATCATCTCCCTAGGATGAGAACCACAACTCCCATCATCCCCGGGGGAGAACTGTCTCCCCTTTCATCACCTAGAATGGGAGAAAGGCTACCTCTCCCATCTTCCCCTATAACTTCCATCATTCCCTAGGCAGGACATCTTCTCCTGGCCTCCTCTGAGTTGGAGACTGCATGCTGTATGATGGATGCTCTAGGTGGATAGAGGTCTTATACCCCCTGTGACCTTCTCTAGATTTAAGATTTATTAGATTTATTTATTTCTCTAGATTTATTTTAGACTACAACTCCCATCATCTTCCAGGTTAAGGTACATCTTCCATTGGCTCAGAATAGCCAGCTCTTCCTTTACTCTGTCCAGATTCTGACCTTTGGCCCCTAACCTGAGCTCCTTAGGAGCTGAGATCCCCTCGCTTGGCTAGGGAAGGAGGCGCTGGAATTCTCATAGCCGCCATTTCCTCTGATTTTTGGCCATTTCCTCTCCAGATCAACTCCACTGACTCTTGAGACTTAAACTCCACATAGATTTAGGGAGCTTGGATCTCATCCAGGAAGCCTGCCTGGATTCATCCTCCACAGCCTGCCATCTCTAAAGACAATGGGTCTCTGACTTGCCATTCTGTTCTCCAAAGAGTTCGGTCAATCATAACCAGCTTCCTCCCGGCCAAGCCCTGGGATGACCAGGACAGCTCTGCGCCCAGATTATGGGAATGGATGATGGCTAACTAGCACAGTGGGAGGCAGCCCTGGAGCTCCCAGAAATGAGTTTAAAATGGCACCTCCACAACCTATTTCTAGCAGAACATTCAGGGTCTTTTGATATTGCAATCACCCCTCCCACCATCTCCTCTCCAATGCAGGGTTCCTTGTGAGGAAGGCTGCCTTCTGGCTCTAGGCCTTTGCTGCTGGAAAATGCCATCTGCCTCCCACTCCTGAGAAACCATTTAGTTCTACACAAATCATATTTATCTGTCACAGGGTGACAGAACCTTAGAGCTAGAAGGGGCGTCGGAGACCGACAAGCTTGATCCCCTCCTTTTACAGATCAGGAAATAGGCTCATACAGGAGAAATGTCATCCCCAGTCCTTCAAAAGACATCTTAGAAAGAGCAATGGATTGTCAGAATCTTTGGAATGGGTAGCTTGGAGAAGAGAAGGCTCGAGGCGAGGAGGGAAGAACGTGGCCATCTTCCGCTATAGGAAGGCCTACCACATGGGACAGAGGTCAGTCTTGTTCTATATGACCCCTAAGGACAGAACTCTGAAAACTCGGGGAAGGTTTTATGTCAGAAAAGTCTTCCTTACCATCAAGGCTGCTTATCTTGGGCTCCCTGAGGAACTAGGGGGTCCTGCTCACTTGAGGTCTTCAAGTGGAGACTGGATGATCACACATCAGGGAGGTGGTGGAAGGGATTTCTGGCCATATACAGGCGGGCCACTGGGGTCCCTTCCAAGTCAGAAATTGTGTTTCTAGGATCCGATTTCCGATTGCGAGGTTGCCTGCCCCTTACTAGCTGTAAGAGCTGGCAAACCAATCCCCTCTCTAAAAATGTTCCAATCACTTTAAATCCCCCGTCTCCTTGGATTCCCCATCACTACCACCAACACACACCCTGGATTTGGATGGAGCCTGACTAGATCACCCAGCTGTAAATCCTATTGTTTCCTGTCACTCAAAGATACCACCAACCTCCTCCATGCAGCCTGCCCAGATCACCCAGACCTCTCCTGCTGCAGAAGGCTCTTCAGAGAAGAGATTATCACATGGTGAGGGATACTCCATGCATGGTCTGGTAGCCTAGTCAGTTGAGAAGTCCCTTGAGGGCAGGGACTGTTGTGCCTTAATTTGTGTCCTCCTGCAGAAGGGAATGAGATGCCCAGGAAGCACCTGATCTAAAAATTGTAGGTTGGAAAAGGGCATGAAAAAGGATGCTGGGTGAGAAACTACTCTGATGGACTGGGGAGGGGGGAGGAGCTTGAAAGCTCCCTAGGATAAAGGGAGGGATGGGCACAAAAGGGGAGGAAATGCATTTAGCATCTGAAGACCCGAGTTCAAATTCTACATCTGCTGTTCGCTGCCTGTAAGATGCTGGGCAAAGGCCCTCTTGGTTCTCTGGAATTATCTTCATATAATAAAGGGATGGCCTGTGAACGTGAGATTAAACTAGTTCTTGATCCTAGAGGGCAGTACCAGGAGCAAAGGTGGTGGGGGCTGCTTCCGCAGGTCATAGATGCCCCCCTTCTTGGAGGTTTCGAAGCAGAAAGTAGAGGACCACTTGTCAGGTATGTTCTAGTGGGGATTCCTTTTAGGTTGGACTAGAGACCACTTACTAGCTGTGTGACACTGTTTGCCTCAGTTTCCTCATCTGGAAAATGAGTTGGAGAAGGAAATGGCCAACTAGGGTTGGACACAAGTGAGGTCAGGGAGCTTTCTTCCAGCTCTGAATCTGAGACTCAGATCTCTGATCTGTGACACGAAGGGTCAGATTGGATGATCTCCAAGACTCCTCCCAGCTTTACAATCTATGAAATCTAGTCTGGTAGGACAGAAACCAATGCTATATAGAGTAAGCAATTTTGATACTTATGGGGTCTTCCATCTAATATTTAATATCTAAATATGGCCAGTCTGAGCACTCCCTCATGGGACCAGCTGAGAGACAGAATCATTTCCTGCTCCACATGGGTTATATGCGGGGGTCTCGGGGTCTTAGCCCGCTGGAAGCCTGGAGATGGACACAGACTCGGGGATTTGTCTGTTTCAGGGAGCACAAGGTGCAGATTGTCAATCTCTATTTCTAGTTCATCTAGTAGCTTTGACAGAAGTGGGTCACAACTGAACCCCCCCAAATTCCCTACAGAAAATTCTACTCATTCATAAACATTCTAGGTCCCTTCACCCCTTTTCCCAACTAATGTGGACACCTCATTGTTCCCAGTTACACTCAGAAAACGTCGCCATTTCCACGCCTTTCCCTTGACCTACAATGCCTTCTTTTTCATCTCTGACTTATGGAAATGTTAGACATCCTTCCAGCTCCAGTTCAGGCACCCCTGCTCTAGGAAGCTGTTCTAACCCTCCCAGAGCAATCCTCTCCTCGGCTCTTAAGCCGCGCCATAGCATTTGCCCTACAATGGCTGCATTCTGAGACAACTGGTGGCAAAGTGGATAGAGTGCTAGTTCAGGAAGATCTGAATTCTAGTCCAGCCTCAGATAATGACTAGCTGTGTGACCCTGGACAAGTCACTCAATCTGTTGCTTAAAAAAAAAAAAAAAGTTTCCTCCTGGATCACTGTCTTGTGGCGGAGGAGTTTGTGTAGCTCAATGAAACTATGAGCTGTGCCATGCGGAATTACCCACAATGGACAAGTCACAGTGGAGAACTCTGGGAAATAAAACAAAGATGATCCACTAGAGAAGGAAATGGCAAACTACCCCAGTGTCTTCAGTGCCAAGAAAATCCCAAGATAAAAACAGTCCATTGGGTCACGGAGAGTTGGACCTTAATGACCCAACAACAACAACAAACCTTGTATTCTAGATAGTGACGAATGAGACTCCATCCCTCCAAGATAGTGTGGTACAGTGGAAAGAGCACCAGGCTGGGTATCTAAAGATCTGGGTACAAACCCATACTTGACATTTATTCCCTGGGTGACTTTGGGTAAAATCACTGCCCTTTTCAAGTCTCAGTTTCTTGATTTGCAAAGTGATGGGATTGGACTAAAAGACCTTTTCATTTTAAGGATAAAATTTGATATGGACAAACGTAAAAAATTCTGCATTTGTTTTCTAAAGACCAACTTCTTAAGAAACAGACAGGGAAGATGCGACTAGAGAGGAGGGGTCTGAAAAAGCTACGGGGGTTTTAGCTCAAGCTTAGTGGCAATTAAGAGTGGAGGCAAAGCAGCAAAGAAAGCAAATTCACTCCGGAAATTATGGTCCCACCTCCCTCTTGCCTTGGCTCAGATCTATGCACTATGGGATGGAATTCTGGGTGCCAGATACTAGGAAGGACATTGATAAGCTGGAGAGATGGCTTTAGGTCCAGCTAGAATGCTGGATCTAAAGTCAGGAAAGCTTGAGTTCAAATCCAGCCACAAGCTTTTCCTAGCTGTGTGACTCTGGGCAAGTCACTTATAAGTGCTGTCTGCCTCAGTTTCCTGTGTTGTAAAATGAAGGTAATAGCACCTACCTCTCAAGGTCATTGGGGGTGATATGAGATAATATATTTGAAGAACTTCACAAACCTTAAAGCACTAGATGCTAGTCATTATTATGTCTTAGACAGTAAGTAGAACCTAAAAATTATTCTTTAATGGAGCCATTCTCTTCCCTTCTCCTCTTCTCCTCTGGCTTTGGTCTATGTCAGTAATTCTTATCTGTGGATGGCACCGTCCCTGGCAAGGGGATGTTGTCACTCCTACAAAGCCCCCAGACCCACGTTCAAGCTGATCCTGGGCTAACTGCCTACTGGTGGGGAGGGGCAGAGTGTGTCTGCCCTGGGAATCAGGCAGGGGGTGAGAAGCCGAGTCAGATGCCAGCCTCTGAGACTAGGCTTGGGGAAAAACCCTCCTTAAGAGCCCAGGCTGGGCCCAATGCAAGTGGCGGCCCTGGTCACTCTTTGGGGGGAAGTAATCTCAGCATTTTAGCTGAGGGACAAATGCAGCAGGAGATACCAGGGCAAGTCTGTTGAATACGGCAGATTTGGGAAGGGCGAATGTCAGAGTTCAAAGCAAGGAGAGTAGATTTCACGGGCGGAAAATTCACAATAGAACTGGAGATGGGAGCTCCTGAAGAACAAAATTCTAAAATCTTAAAAAAAAAACCCACATCTCTGATGAGAAAGAAAAATGGGAGCTGGGAGGGAGAAAGCAAGCTCTGTGGATGTGCTAAAACCAATGAATCCTCATTATAAGACACGGGCGGAGGAGGGGGGGAGAGAGTTGAGGATGTCTGCAAAGGAGACCAGAACCCGGAGGAAGCGTGGCAGCAATGATGCAGCTTCAGAGCAACTGAGCGGGGGAGACGTGCCGCAGAAAAATCCAGAGGCCATTTGAGCTTGGCTGGGAGCAAGGGAGGGAGTGAGAGAAGTGATGGAAGGCTCAGGGCAGATGGGATAATGAGAATGGAGCAAAAAAAAAAGGCAGGATTTCAGGGGGGGTCCTTCTCCTACCCAGGAGAAAGAGCCAAAGAAAAGAGGAACTGAGGTTGTCAAGAGAGAAATGGAGCAATAGGTGGAAAGGGAACCCCCTTGGTCTCTGGGATTCTGGAGGAACAAGTAGTTGAGCCTGTGAGGTACTGAGAGATTGTAGAGAATATGGAGATGCTACAGAAGAGTGGGGAAAGTGAAAAAGTCTGCGAGCTTGAGCTTTAACTCTTGCAAACATTCTAGAAAGTGCTGGTGAAAGGAAGGAGTGTGCATCCTGAGAAAGGGAAACAAAGTCACAAAGAGTCGGGATTCATGTGGTCCTGAGAGAGCATGGGGGTCACAGGGTTATTACTGGAAAGGATCTTGGGAGGCATTGAGTTCAACCCCTCCGTTTTACAGATGAGGGAACTGAGATAGACAGAGGCTCAGTCGAGTCCAGCAGCCTATCCAGTTCAGATGTCAGATGAACCTTATTTTCTCTTTATGACGAGGTTACCGGATAGATTTTATAGAACCTGGATTTCAGCAAGGACAAAGTCTCTCACGATATCCATGTGGGTCAGATGGAGGGATGTAGATCAGGTGGTAATGCAGTTGGGTGGATTCATCACTGGTGGGACAACTGAGCTCAAAGTCAGCCTCGAGTTCTGGAGAGGCCCATTGGTTGGAAAATCTCTATCTCCAAATCAACTCTCCTTCTGGCCAACTAACGGAGCAAGGGAACGAGTTCTGTCTCCTCTCCTTGCTATAGCTTCTCAAGGGAAGGATGGACAAGCTAACCATTAGTGAGGCAAGTTCCTCTGCCTAGGACTGGGTCCTCTGCCATTTTCCATCTGAAAAACCCAGTGCAAAAACCCACTTTTATCATTGACTGGGATGGGGCAGCTAGGTGTCACAGTGGATAGAGCACCAGCCCTGAAGTCAGGAGGACCTGAGTTCAAATTTGGTCTCAGATACTTAACACTCCCTAGCTGTGTGACCCTGGGCAAGTCACTTAACCCCAATTGCCTCAGCAAAAAAAACAAATAAAAAAATAAATAAATCATTGACTAGGATGAAGGAGTTGTTGGTGGGCTCATCAAGGGATGGCAAACACACTGTGAAACGGGACTGGAATCCCCAAAGATGCCCCAAAGCTGGGATGATACATTTTAACAGGGAAAAGTACAGAGATGTATACTGGACTCTGAAGAAGTCAAATACAAAAGCACAGGAGGAGGAAGAAACACTGACTGGGCAATGGTCCAAGTGAAGAAGATCCGAGACTATGAGTGGGCCAAAAGCTCCATAGGACCCAACAGCATGATGAGGTAGCAGCCAAAATATCCCCACTGGGACAAATAGAAGACTGGCCTCCAGAATGAGGAAGGTGACTGTCCCAGGGACAGTCCTCCTCTCTGGCCAGATCCCATCTATGGTTTATTGCGCTCCATTTGGACTATTCCATTTTAGAGCAGGTGTAGACAATCTCTTGACTGAAGGAGACCAAGATGGTGGGTGAATTCAAAGCCACGTGATGTAAGAGGACCAAGTAAAGAGTGTTAGCCCAGGAACAAGAAGCTTTCGAAAAGACTCTGCAAACTAAAAGGTTGCCATGCAGAAGAGGGATTCTGCCGTGTGTGTGTGTGTGTGTGTGTGTGTGTGGTGGGGGATGGGAGTTAGAAGGATATATAACAGCTCAAGCTGTTCAGACCATCTTTGACTGTCTTCTGACTATCTAACTCTCTCCCATAATGGCTCAGAAGCCATTGTCACTTCCTACCTATGTGAACTAGGACAAGCCATTTGACCAGTCTGCTCCTATATAAATGTAGGGGATCGGACCAGAGGAGCTCTAAGGCTCCATTCCAGCTCTAGAGCACCAACTCTCTGCTGCTTTCCCACAATCCCCTCTGGGAAGACGGCTCCCCAACGTGGTGCCGCCAAGCGTTTCCATAAGCTCTCACTTCCTTGGAGATCTTCAGGCTTGACTTCTCCTCTGAGCTCCAAAGCCCCATCTCCAACTGCCCGCAGGACTTCTTCCCTGGTTGTCAAATCCAATATATCTCAAACTGACTCATCAGCTCCCCTACTTAACCCCTCCGAGTGCTGGACGATTTCTGGGCAAGCCTCGCCTCTCGCCATATGGGACGAGGAGCAGCTTGAATGTGAGTGGCCAGTTGGGACAGCTGCCCAAGGACTCCTTGTCATCTCCACTGGATGGAGCGGGGAGCCATGGAAACTGCTGCCCATTCCCATCATGCTCTCATACACGCAGCGTCACCAAGCCCAGGACTCTGGCAGGCGGGCAACCTACTGATGCTTGGACTATGGAAACAGACTCCTGATTGGACTTCCTGCCTCGTCTCTCTGCTCTTCCAACCAAGCTCCCAGAGGAGCCAAATCCGTACTCCTAAAGCGCAGTTCGGAACGCGCTGCTCCTGCTCAGAAAGGTCCGATGTCTCCCCGTTGCTCGTAGGAAATACTAGCTCTTTACAACCTGGCTCCGGTCTCTCTGCAGACAGATTACACGCTCCCCTCCTCTCTGTGCTCCAGTCCAAATGGGCCACCTCCTGCTTCCTATACATAATGTTATGCGTCCCACCTCCACATGCTGGCACACGGTCTCCCCTGCTTGGAATCATCTCCATCCTCATCACTCTCCCAGCTAGAATTCCCAGCTGCCTTCAGAGTTCAGCTCCAACGTGTCCTCCTCCGCAAACCATTTCTGGATCCCCAGTTGTTGGTGTTGCCCCATGAAATCATTCTGGATTTAATTATATGTGCTCATGTCGTTTCCCCTGATGGAATATAACCTCCTTACGGGCAAGAATTGCTTTGCTGTTGTCTCTGCAAACTTGGAGCCTAGCGCGTCCCTGGGACAAGCTGGAAGCCGACTGACTGATTCGGCAGCGGGCGCTAAAGCGCCTACTATGTGCCAGGTTCTAGGCTAAGTCCTGGAGAGACCCAGAAAGGCAAAAGGCAGTTTTGCCCTCGAGGAGCTCTCAGGCTTCCGGGGGAAATCACATGCAAACACCTCCAAGTCGTGTACAGGTCCTAGATGATGTAAATTGGAAATAATCGACAGAGGAAAAGCATGAAAGGGAATGAGCATCGGAAAGGGCTTCCTGGAGAAGGCGGGACTTGAAGGAAGGAAGGCAGGAGAGAGAGAAGAGGAAAAGGAAGATTCCAGGCGGGAAAATGGGAGATGGAGGGCTGTGTACAAGCAAGGGGCAGGAGGGCAGTGCCCTGCAGCATGGGTATGGGGAAGGGTCTGAGGTGTGAGGAGACTGGAAATGGGGGGAGCAAGTTAGGGAGGGCTTTAGAAATCACATAGCTTTTTTTCTGGAAGTGATAGGGAGCCACTGGAGTTTATTGAGCAGGTGTCAGTGACTGTGTGTATGTGTATATGTGTATATGTAAGAGAAAGAGACAGAGAGACAGAATAGAGAGAGATGGAGAGATGAACAGGGTAAGAGACAGAGAGAGAGAGAAACAGAGAGGGAGAGAGAAAGAGAAGAGAGATAGAACAGATACAGAGAGACAGAGAGAAACAGAGATAGAGAAACAATAGAGAGAGATGGAGAGGTAGAGAGGTGGACAGGGGGGAGAGAGACAGAGAGACAGAGACAGACAGAAAGACAGAGACAGAGAAAGAGAGAGATAGAGAGACACAATAGAGAGAGATGGAGAGATGGACAGGGGGAAGAAGAATGAGAGAGAGAGACAGAAACAGAGATATATATATATATAATAGAGAGATGGAAAGGTGGACAGGAGGAAAAGAGAGAGACAGAGACAGAGAGAGGCAGAAAGAGACAGAATGGAGAGAAATGGAGAGATAGGCAGGGGAAAGAGAATGAAAGAGAGAAACAGAGAGGAGACTGAGAGATAGAGTCAGAGACAGAGAGAGACACAGAGACAGAATAGAGATGGAGAAATGGACAGGGGGAAGAGAGAATGAGAGAGAGAGACAGAGACACAGAGACAGAATAGAGAGAAATGGAGAGATAGGCAGGGGGAAGAAGAGAGAGAGAAACAGAAATAAGGAGACAGAGTCAGAGACAGAGACAGAGAGACAGTGACACACACACACACACAGACAGAAAGAAAAGGAGAGGAGAAAGGAGGGAAAGATTCAGAGAGGAGAGGAGAAGCGAGAAGAGGAAAGGAGGAAAGGCGGAAAGATGATTAGGTCTGTGCTTCAGGGAGACCACTCTGGCAGCTAAATAAAGTATGAACTAGACAAGGAAAGACTGGCCTGCCCATTCCTGCCTGCTCTGTTCAGAGTTACTGTCTGCTGAGCCAACAGTCTTTTCCCTGGGGCCTCTGTTCTACATCTCTGGTGTCCAGCAAAGTCCCTGGCCCAGATGGTTGCTGTTGTTCAGTAGTTTCAGTCACGCAGGACTCTCCACAACCTCATTTTCTTGGAGAAGATATTGGGGTGTTTTGTCATCTCCTTCTCCAGCTCATTTGACAGAGGAAGAAACCGAGGAAGCAGGATGAAGTGACTTGCCCAAGATCACACAAACTAGTGAGTGTCTGATTTGAACTCGGATCTTCTGGACTCTACTGCCCCATCTGGCTTAACAGAGCTTGCCGAACTGAATCTCACGTTCTTCCCCTCGCCTGCTTCCATGCAGAGGGTAACACCGGCTCCCTGGCAAGTGTCGGCTGCCCCTTTTCTCACTGACCTAGGAGGAGTCCTCAGCCTTGCTCCCTGCTGCCACAGCCAGCCTTTTCCTCCACGGCAGTCATTTTCTTCTCCCTCTTCAGTCTTTTCTTCCTGGAGCTTTGCTCCATCTATCTCTACTTACCCCACCTGAGCCCTTGCAGGTCATGAGGTCACTCAGAACTGGGAGGGACATTGGGGGTCAACTAGTCCCAATCTCTCATGTATCCATGAGATTCGTCCAAGGTCACCGTTCCATTAACCGTGTCCAGATTCACGCCATCCTGGGCCCCTCGTTCTCCTTTGCCCCTGCCCCGGCTGATGCTTGTTGCCAAAATACGTCAGCTTCCAGGCTACTCTCCATTGTCTCTGCAGGATATTATCTTCAGCCTCCTGGTTTTTCTCTCAGCCTCAACCTCTCCTCTCAGATATGGGGACCTCAATATACTGGTCTATGGCCTTTTAAACACCCGAAACTCCCAGTCTATCAACTGCAACACTTGTGACCTCCATCGAATTCTACTACAGCACTCCCCTCCCAAGTGATCAAGGTACTGCCTGATAACCATCTCCCAACTGATAGATTGGGGACCTTTAGATAAATCACGCCATGATGGAAAGTTTGGGGTATTTTTGGCTAGGCAATTAGGGCTAAGTGCTTTGCCCGGAAGCACCCAGCTTAGTAAGGGTTAAGTATCTGAGGCTGGATTCGAACTCAGATCCTCCTGACCTTGGCGAATGATCCAAAGTTCTAGCCAGCCTCTTCCCTAATATCTTCCATCCTTCCATTTCTCTCTCCACTATGACTTTCAGGCTCTTCATCCCTCTAATTGAGCAATCCATCATCTTTGTGTTACTTCCCTTTCTTCTCTTCACATTCTGGATCTTATGGCTGACCAAGTCACTCACCATTCTCTTTCCTTGAATTTGCTTGTCCATTCATCGCTCTTTAGATCCCCTTTAGATCTCCTCCCCATTCTCCACCTCCTGATTCTCCTATCCCACATTTTCTCTCCTCTCTAGACTAACACTAAAAACAATCAGTAAGTTTTGCCACCAGGGTCCTAGAAACTCAGCTGGGCCCTCACTTCTGAATGGCCCCGCCAATTTGTTTTCTGCCCCCTCAGTTTCTCCTTATAACACCCTCTCTAAACTTCACATCTTTCATGAAGTCCTCTATGGCTCCCTTACTCCAACACCTTTTCTTAGCAGATAATCTTGCCTTACTTTGCTTAAGAAATCGAAGCCATCTGTTCTGAGTCCCCTCTTTAGCCCAATTTCACACCTCCAAACCCATGTTATCTTCACCTTCATCTCCACCTGGATTTTGCATCTGCATCTCAAATTCAACATGTCCAAAATAGAACCCTGAGCTCATTATCTTTCCCTTTAAACAGGCTTCTCCTCCATGCTTCCCTGTTTCTGTGGAGGGCCAGTCTCCCTCCAGTCAGCCAGCTTCCCGATCTTGCAGTCATCATTGACTCATCTGTTTTTCTTACTCCAATCGACTGTCGAGTCATGTTGATTCAACCTTTCCCAAACCTCTCATCTTCATTCCCATTTCTCTCCCCCCACATTACAATTCTTCTTCCTCCAGTCAATTTCAATCTGATAAGTTTCCTAATTGGTCTTCCTGCTTCCGGTCTCTCCTCTCTCCAAGTTAGTCTCAATAAAGCTGCCAAAATGATCTTTCTAAGACAAAATTCAGCCCACACCACTGTGTGACTCAGTACCACTGTGGACTTCTCCATCACTGGGCACTTGGGGCCCTATTGGTACATCCTTACTTACGCACCCTACCTGATCATAACTGCTCTGGAACTCACACCTCCTTAGTATTCTCTGCCCTGAAACTCGCCCCCAGATTGGGGGGCAGAGAGTTCCTCTCAGAACTAAGGACACCAGGGCATCTTGCCATTTTCCAGGGAGCTGTGCTGCTTTGGGCTCCCATCATATCCCCAAGCCGGGTTGCTCCCCCCCTTTTGTATTTTGTCTTTCTCTGTTTGACTGGAAGCTCAAGAGTTGGGGCTTTCTGTTTGCACTCCCTAGCTTAGTACAGTACCCGGCACATAATAATCGCTCAATCGATGTTTATTGACTGACAGACCAATTCCCTGAGGTAGCGGGTGAAACAGAATAAGCGGCCGAGCCTGGAGTCACTAAGTCCTCAGTTCCAATTTGATTTCAGACACTAACTAGCTCTGTGATCTTGAGCAAGTAATTTTCCTCTATTTACCTCAGTTTTCTCAACTGTAAAATGGGGGGAGGGAGAATAATAACAGCATTTACCTCATGGGGACTGTTGTGAAGATCAAATGAGATAATATTTGTAAAAGCACTTAGCACAGTGTCTGGCACACAGTAGGCACTACATAAATGCTTATTCCCTTCTCTTCTCCCTTCCTCTCCCATTCTCCCATTGCCTCTGGGCAAATACACTCTTCTGTTGGACACTGAGCCCCCTCACAACTTATTCCAAGCCACCTTCACAGACTTATTTTACATTACTCACCTTCATGCCCTTTCCATTCCAGCCCCACCAGCCTCTTTGTTTTAGCCTCGAAACGCCAACCTGTATTCCTAAAATGCTCTGTGTCTCTGGCTCACATCTGTAGCTTTGGACAAGGCCTTGTGAAGTTTCCTTGGATCTACTCAATTATCTTCCTCTCCCCAAATTATCTGGGATATACTCATCCGGATATAGTTTGTATTCCCTCTTCCCAATAGGGTGGGGATTTTTCGAGACGAGAGCCCTTGTCTTTGTCTTTGCCCTTGCCCTGCTGCCTTTTTGATCACAGTTTTCCTTGACGGAAATCTTTCCACCTCTTGTATAATTCCTAGTTAAGAATAAATTGTGGCCTTCTCATACTCATTACGTGCCTTTCTTTTGTCTTTGGGTCACCCCAAGTTTTAATTATTCAGACACTGCAGTGTTCCATGACTCACCACCATATCCCATAGTTCAAAGAAAATCGGTATTGAAAAAAAGGTGGGCATTTGTTTCAGGGAGAAGCTCGGGGTCCTTGGAAGAACTGGGAGGTTTTTCCAAGTCAGTCAGTTCATTCACTTCCTCCGGGTATAGAGGATCTCATTAGAGAAATGTATGATGTGAAAAGAATATGGGGAGAATCTATGGGGAGTGTGAGGGACAATCAATGGACAGGCTCCATGCTGTCTTTGGCGGTCTCCAGAAAACTCAGGATGTTGGGTGGACCCTTTGTGGGGAACTGATGGAAGGATATGGATGAGAGGGTCATGGGCCAGGCAGTTATGGATGGACTGCAATTTGCATCATGGGAAGAGATGGCCATATCGATGGTACTTGAGATCCAGAGGCGCCTTCCCAGTATGAAGGTCCTGCACATAGTAGGTGCCTAATTCTGCAGAATTGAACTAGCTCCCAGGGTCCCAAATCATCCAAGATCTCCATCTGTCTTTCTCAGGCTCCCTATCTGTCTGGGGGATTTCATTGGCTTAAGGAGGGTCAGAGCTGTAAAGAGATAAATTAGCCCAAACTTCTCAGCTTATAAATGGGAAACTGAGGCCTAGAGAGGGGAAGATCTTTTCATTCCCCAAAGCAAGACTTTTCCATGTTCTGTGACTGTCAGCTCTCATCTTGGGTTCACTACTAGCAAAACTCCCAGGCTCTCCTCCTTCCAGCCTCTCTTGAACTCAGCTGCTGATCCTAAATGCACAGTTCAGATCATACCTTTACCAGATTACCCATCAACAGCTCCCAATTGCCAAGAGGATTTATGCTGAAAGACCAGAAATCCTCTTAATATGGTACCCGGGACTTTTCCCAATCTGGCTCCAGACTCACTTTTTAGCCTTGTCTCCCATTCATCCCTTTCTTGTATCACACATTCTTCCCAGGCTGCTCAGTTCTTCCCTGGAAACTCATTCATACTTCTGTACCTATGCCCAAACTGTGCCCCTGCCTGGCAAGCTCCTCTCTTTCCTTCATCCAATTTCTTCTGCTCCTTCCGGCCCTAAGTTTAAGGCTCACCTCCTCCGGGAAGCCCTCCCTGACTATCACAGTCCCCTTCCTTCTCTAATTCCCTTGGCACTTCCAGTCTGGACCACACAATTTGCCACAGTCACGCGATGAGATTAATTCCCCAGCCAGATGCCCAGGCCCAGAAAACTCAGGGAGCAGAGTGGTTGGAAATAGGAATGATCTTTTACATTGCTTTGGTGTTTTACACATTATAAAGCATTTCCACACTGGCTGGGCCATTTGGCCATCACTCATGAGAGCCCTCTGAGAACGAGCGACAGGGGTCTCCTCCCATTTTACAGAAGAGGAAACTGAGGATCAGGAAGGAAGCTGTGCCCAAAGACACAGGGTTCTGAGCTTGAAGGGACCTTAGAATTCACCTAGTCCAACCCCCCTCTTTTTACAGAAGAGAAAACTGAGACCCAGAAGAGAGAAGGGAGCTGGCTCAGATCACTGATGGCTGGACACAGGGCCAGGACTTGAACCCAGATCCCATCTCTAACGGCAGTGAGCATTTTTCCCCCTGCCTCATGCTACTTGTGGGTGTCTCCTGTGTCTCTTCTCTGGCCCAGAAGGTCGCCAGTCCCTCATTAAAAGCCACCTGCCTGGGGCAGCTAGGTGGAGCAGTGGTTAGAGCACCAGCCCTGAAGTCAGGAGGACCTGAGTTCAAATCTGGTCTCAGACACTTCCTAGCTGTGTGACCCTGGGCAAGTCACTTAACCCCAATTGCCTCAGCAAAAAGCAAAAAAAAAAAAAAAAAAAGCCACCTGCCTTTTCTCTCCAAGCCTGGGAATCAAGTAGACATCCAAGCATCTTGTGTTCCGTTTGATGCAACTAACTGGTAGCTCTCTAGAAAAGCTGTGGGAGCACGGCCAACAAGTGGCTCTCCAGCTCCCCAGCTCCCTAGTTCCCGACAGCCCACCCCCTGAATGGCACTTGTGAGGGGCAGTGTGGTGTGATGGTTAGTGCCAGAGATGATCTCATTCCTATCTCACCCTGTGTGACTTTGGGGAAGGTGGAAGGGACAAGCCATCTGAACCTTTGGGAAATGGGAATCCTACTATTTGGATTGAGGCAGCATGGCCCAATGGTCGGGGTGCCAGCCTTCCTTCTCTGAAGACCCGCGACTCCCATTGGCTCTGTGACCCCGAGCAAGTCTTGGCAACATCATAAGCAGTAGACTTGTTGCCAATCTGCAGAAACTGTCTACACTAGTCTGGGGCGGGCTTGGAGCAGCTTTCTCATCGGATTAGGGGAGATCTGGACCAGTTTCTGCAGCTGTTGCCAATTTTGTTAGAAAGAGCTCCTCGGAGGTAGAGATGACTTGATTGATTGGGTCTTCCCTGTGCTTAGCACACAGTAGGTGTTTAATAAATACTTCTCAAGTTAAATTGAACTGTGGACGTGGGCTTCAGAGAAGGTGTCAAACAGATGCAGTAAGAGCAGACAGATCTTAAGTCAGGTACCCTGAATTCCCTGGCCCTGGCTTTGCTCCTTACCAGTCGGGGTAAACTCGGGCCCCTCGATGCATCGATTCAGCTCCATAGCATCCTTCGCTGTCAGGCCCCTGGCCCCCTTACCTGACCACTGCTCCTTCTTTGCCAAGCCTCCGCTCTGGTCTTACTCCCAGCATCTCCTGCTTTAGCTCCAACTCCTGCTACTGAATGAAGCTGGAGAAAGCCAGGAACCTGCCCTGCCTGGGTCCCCTACAGATTTCTGTTCCATAATCTCAGCCGGGCCCTCGCTGTGACAAACCAATCCATTTACACCTGCCTAATCAGCTCCCTCTCCCCCTCTCCACAGCAGCTCTTCCAAACCTTTTCATCTTTCTTCAAACCTTCCTTGCCTCCTATTTGGCTGGGAAAATGGAGGTTATTCACCAAGAGCTCCTTCTTCTTCCCTCCTTATCATTCAGCTCACTCAGCTGCCTTCTGCCACTCCCTCCTCCTCCTCCTCCTCCAGCCCTATCTCATATTCCTTCTCTTTGCCAAGGCAAAGCCCTCAGATTGTCCCCCCTCCCCATCACCCATCCCCACTCTCTCACTGCTCTGCAAACTCTTCTGTCTACTGGCTTCTTTCCTGCTTTCTACACGTCTCCCCCATCCTCAAAAAACCCTCCCTTGATCCATCCATGCCTTCTACTGATTATCTAGCTCTTTCCTCCCTTTTCTGGTGGGTGAACTTTTTTTTTCCCCTCCTCCAGTGGGTGCTTCTGCTTTCTCTCTTCTTGACTCTCCAATATGGCTTTCCATCACATCATTTTACTCTTTCCAAAGCCACCAATTATCTTTTTTTTTCTTGCTGAGGCAACTGGGGCTAAGTGACTTGCCCAGGGTCACACCGCTAGGAAGTGTTAAGAGTCTGAGGTCATATTTGAACTCAGGTCCACCTGATTTCAGGGCTGGTGCTCTAACCACTGTACCACCTAGCCACCCCACACCAATTATCTCTTAATCACCAAATCCAGTAGATTTTGCTCAACCACCATCATTCTTCCCGTACTCCCAGCAGCCCTGACCACTATCCATTCCCCTCTTTTCATTGTTATCCATGTTTTCACGACACTCTCGTATCCCAGTTCTCCTCCTATCAGTCTTTAGTATCCTTTGCAGCATCCTCACCTTGATCCAGCTCACACCTACTAATAGTAGACTCTTTCCCGATCCCTCTTCTCCCTCTTTACTGTTTCACTCATTGATCACATCATTGATCATTGAATGCCATGGATTCATGGGCTAATGAATCCAGCATAGATGGGTGATGGGGAGGGGGGACAATCTGAGGGCTTTGCCTTGGCAAAGAGAAGGAATATGAGATAGGGCTGGAGGAGGAGGAGGAGGAGGAGGAGGAGGAGGAGGAGGAGGGAGTGGCCAGCCTGACATCTCTGTTTATTGAACATCTTGAATGGTATAAACTGTGATCATCTCAAAGCCACCATGTTCAGAATTGAAGCCATTCTCCTCTCTCACTTACCCCAAACATCCCCTTCTTCCTAATGGTCCTCTTCTTGCGGAGGGCACTACCATCTCCCTAGTCACCCGGCCTCCAAATTGAGGACCCTTGACCCTTCACTCTCTCTCAGCCTCCAAATCCAACACGTTGCCAGATCCTGCCAATTTTGCCTTTGTATAATCCCTCATATCCTCCCCCTTCTCTCTACTGCCCACTGCCACCATCCTGATGCAGACCCTCACCACCTCATGCTTGGTTATTGCCGGACTTCTCATCAGTTTCCCTGCCTCCACTCCAAGCCATTCTCCTTGCATTTGTCAAATATACTTTCTAAAGTATATGTCTGACCATGGCATCTCTTCTTGAATCAACCTCAGTGGCTCCCTGTCATCTCCAAGATTAAATATAAAATGCTTGGTGTGGCATTCGAAGCCTTCCATAAACTAGCCCCCCCCCCATTTTTCTAATCTTCTCACGCCTGACTCCATTCTGAGATCCAGGAACCCTGGCCTCTTTGCTGCTCCATAATTCCACTTGCCATGCCTAGCCTTGAACCCCGGTGGCTGGAGCCAAGATGCCTTGGGGTCAGATCCTGCCCCAGCCACTTAGTACAGCGTGCTCTGAGGTTTGCATTGTACCATGGCACTATGGGAGGTAAGCCCAATTTTTATTCCCATTTTACAGATGAGAAAACTGAAGTCAAAAGAGGTAAAATTACTTGCTCAGGAGTAGCTGAGGTGGGTTTTGAACTCAGCTCTTCCTGAAGCCAGATCTTATGCAGGATCTGCTTTGCCACACTTCCTAGCTTGGATCACCTTAGGCAACCAACCCAATTAACCTCTCTCGGTTTCAGTTTCTTCATCTGTAAAATGATAATAACCTATCTCACATGATTGTTGAGAGGACAATGGTGGAAAATACTTGTCACTTGAAACCCAACCTCCTGGGCAGCATATGACCAGAGGGCTCCCTGCTTCCAGACCTGCCATGCCACTTTCTCTGTGACTCAATTTCCTTCTCTGTAAAACCAAAGAGTTGGCCCTAAGGTCTCTCCTGACTCTATTTTTTTTTTTGCTTTTTGCTGAGGCAATTGGGGTTAAGTGACTTGCCCAGGGTCACACAGCTAGGGAATGTTAAGTGTCTGAGATCAGATTTGAACTCAGGTCCTCCTGACTTCAGAGCTGGTGCTCTATCCACTGCGCCACCTAGCTGCTCCCCCCCGACTCTATTATTTCAAGCCCTTTGTATACAGTTGTGATCAGAATCACTGAAAGTTACCCAAGTTCCTGTCTTGAGTGACTATGTCATTAGTCTTCTTCTCCAGTTCACCTCCACTGCATTTATGCCTACTTAGGGCGTCATCTTTCCTTTGGACAAGCCCCTTCCTTTCTCTGTGACTCAATTTCCTTCTCTGTAAAACCAAAGGGTGGCCCTAAAGGCTCTCCTGATTCTATTATTTCAAGTCCTTCGGCCTTTGTATACAGTTGTCATCAGAATCACTGAAAGTTACCCAAGTTCCTGTCTTGAGTCTTGAGCACCACCTTTCCTTCTCCCTTTCCCCCACTGGTTTTGTGTGTGTGTGTGTGAGTGTGCACTTGTGCTTGTAGCCTCACATATATCTGGAGAAGTAGGAGAGCAGCTCATAAAGCATCAGCTACACTTCTAGTGAAAAATCCCCTGTGGCTTTGCAGATGACCAAGTGATTTCTGAGTGCTGGAGGGGGAATTACTGCCTTAGTGCAGATCCAATTAAGGAGTCCATGGGTTCCCTCTGGACTCCACAGCACCACTGGATAAGAATAAATCTGTCTCAATGGCCCCAGTCCCATGTGTCTGCATGTGGGCTCCTACGCGGACTGAAAAGGCCAGGCAGTCGTCAATCCAAGCCCATTCCCAAGCAGGGGCTGTTTCCCCAGTTTAGACCCCTCTAACAAGGGGTCTAGCCTTGTCATAGCCCCGAGCCCTTAGCATTCATCTACCCAATCCTCTCAGAAAAGTGGCAAAGAGATGGATTTAGTTTTAACATCAGGAGAAGTGGCTAACAATGAGAGCTGTCCAGAGGAGAAAGGGTGGTCTGAAGACTTTGCTGGAAGGCTCCCTTCACCTTCTGCCTTTGAGCAGAAATAGAATGATCCCTTGTTGGGGAAGCTATGCTCAGGATTCATTTCAGCTATGGCTGGTTGAGGTCCCTTCCAATTCTGTGATTCTATTGAAACTAAGAATTAGAGAAATGAGTAGCTCAAAGTCACACAGATGTAACAGAGTCAGGATTAGAATACAGGCCCTTTGACTTCGGCTCCACCAGTCCTCTCTCAGAAGAGGCAGCATGCTAAAAGCCTGCTACATCATTACCATGATGACTGAGATGATGGCCAGGATGGTGAGTGTCAGTTAGGGAAAGGGCTGATCTGTGATAATGAGCATTCAGGGAATAGACTCCCCATCCCATAATTTAGGAGTACTCCACCTTCTCCAATAAGCCATCTTTGATTATTTTCCTGTCCAGGTGAAAGTGATCTCTGTCTGCTCACTCCTAGCCTTTGTGTGGATTTTCCCAGAGACTCTGAAGGGCTTTCTGTTGAGGTACAGAATGGATGAAGGACTGATTGTACCCCAAGATGCCATCTGCTTTGGGATTCTGGGAGACGTTCAGCAACAGAGTCAGGCTCCTAACAGATCTGGAAGGAACTTTCACATTAATTTTAACTCCTCATTTTACCATATTATAAGGCAGACAAAGCAAAGTAAAGTAAATATTAAAATCTGATGTAAATGGGAGATGAGGAAATTGAATCCCAGATATGGGAATTGATTTCTCTAAAGCCACAGAAGTAATAGCAAAATTGGGATTCAAATTTGGGTTCTTGGACTCCAAATCTGCACTCTGTCCCTTAGAAGGGAAATAGATATAAAAAGGCCTTCGAGCAATTCTATAATGAAAGATCTGAGCAATGGATATGGTCTTTGGAAACGCTCTGCACCATTGCCACAGCCTCTCAGGAAGCATAAAACCAAGTCGTCACTTACGGGGCAGCCTCTAGCTGGACCCTAGGAGTGAAAGAGATGAAGCTGTTTGAAATGTAGATGATGTTCTTTTTCTCCCCAATCTAATATAATTCAACAAGCATTTATGAAGTTCCTATTAAATGCAAAACACTACTTTGCTGGAGCCAAAAGGGCTGACTGGTAGACCAGAGGCCAAACAACCATCTAGCATCTAAGAAAAAACGAAGGAAGGATTGGGCTTGTGGGTGCTTCATATTCCTCTACAGAAGCCAGACAAAAGGAATAAGAATTGAGGGACGGAGACAGAAACCTCTCAAGAAGGGTTTCACCAGACCAAGATTAAGCTGTGGTTGGATACTGCTCCTGTGGGCAGAAAACTTCCAGGCCATATTCTCAAAATCACAGGATCATGAAAATTGTGAGTTGGAAGAGAACCCAGCCATGGAAGGAAACCCTATTGTAGCATACAGGTGTATGTTATAATAAAAACTTGTCTCTATTTGCGGTCAGTTATTGAAAAGGTAAAACTACTCATTGGGAGGAAAGGGTAAAACTTTGATGGAATCCCAAGAGGCCAACATATCTGCTCAGCTTTGTTTCTAGAAAGGGCTACAACCAAGTGACTTTTGATAACTGACTTAATGCTCCCTTGCTGATGCTGGAAAATGAGATCCTAGCCTGAGGGATGCTTCTCCTCCCATTCCACCCTGAGGCTCCAAAAAAATCCTTCTAAAGCAGGAAGGCCATTCCTTCCACCAAAAAAGATGTCACTGAGACCAAATGAGAAAATAAAAGTCTCAGAATGGGTATCATTTTCAGCAGGAGGTCTTCCCGAGTTCCCACGGCTCCTAGCCCCTTCTTGTCTAAGGTTATTTGTTTCCTCCTATATATAACTATTCCTGGGCATGTTGTCTCCCCCATTAGAATGTAAGCTTCTCAAGGACAGGGACTACGTTCATTTTCTCTTTGAATCCCAGGACATAGCCCAGAGTCAGTAAGTGCTCAATAAATGCTTGTTGATTGGTTGACTTGGATCCTCTCACTGACTCCCTGCTCCCCATCTCTGTCCCTGTCTTCATGCATATGGTAGAAGCACTGATGAGGGAGAGGGGCTGCAGCCCTCAATCTGCCCTTAATTCAGTGGGTGGTCCTGAGCACTGCCCTCCCCACTCCAGACTTCAGTTTTCTCAGATGTAACATGGAAGCACTGGACTATAGGAACTCTAAAGGCCCTTCAAGCTCTGACATTCTGGGCCGCTTCACTTCCTTTATGCTACTGCCCAGACAACCAGAAAAAGCAACAGGAAGGGACTATACACAGGTTGGACTATTTACCTCCCAAAGGAGGATCTGCCTGGCAACCACTGATATCATCAACTTCAGCACCGGAGAGAGAGGAAAGCTCCGATAATATAGACACACACAGGGATATGAAGGGTTTAGCTCACACCATGTCACATTTGTGCACAGAACTCGGGGGGGGGGGTAAAGGGGGTGAGGGGCTCTGCTCTTATGAAACCTCACTGATCCCAGGAAGGGATGGAAGGGGTGTGTGAGCCCTGGTGTGCCTTGTGTGTCCATTACATGCTCAGCTATTCAAGAGGGAATTTCTTGTGCCCTGGAACTAACAGGTTGGCAAGGATACCCCTGGGAATGTGGCTCAGCTCCATGTACATATATCCTGTGGTTTTTTTTTGCTGTGTGTGTGTGTGTGTGTGTGTGTGTGCATGTGTACACAAAGATTTGGAATCCAGATCCTAATTCTGTTACTTCTTGACTCTCTGATCTTGAATAAGTCATTTCTCCACCCCACTGAGAGGAACCCTTGGCAGCTGTTTGGAGCTGGGAAGGCCTGGGTTGGAGTCTGTTGAAAACCAGGAGCCCCCAGATTCAAAGCTGGAGTTGGGTCTCTCAGTCACTATAGGAAGAGGGGAGATGCAGGCCTTTGTGCACTGCAGAATCTCTCCTCATCCCTCTAGTAGGAGCCTTCTTCCCTCCAGGGATTTCTCCACAATGGGGAAGGGGGTGATAAGTCTGTCACAGAATGAGAGAACCGTGATTGGAGAGAATCTCATCCCATCCAACCCACTGCTGAATGGAGATTTTTTTCTACTGTCCTACCAGGCTGCCTTCTAATCCTCCCTTCTAAAAAGTCCTATCAAGACTGAGGGTGAGAGGTGTGCTACTAAGCTTTAAGAGTTGAGAAAGCATCAATGGCTCCCTCATTGGAGCCCTACTCCCTATGATATCAATAATCTATGTGACTGGGGTAGCTAGGTGGTGCAGTATATAGAGCACCAGCCCTGAAGTCAGGAGGACCTGAGTTCAAATTTGACTTCAGACACTTAACACTACCTAGCTATGTGACCCTGGGCAAGTCACTTAACCCCAATTGCCTCAGCAAAAAAAAAAATCAAAGATCAACCAAATAATCTATGTGACTGACTGCTCCACTTTAGGGTGGGACATCACAGTTCCTTTGGAGACCCATGAAGGATCTTTCTCCTCTATCCAACTTTCCCCCCATCTTCCCCCTTCAAGCCAAGTACCATGCTTGGCCAGATGCTTGGAGAAGGTGCATTTTAAAGGCAAAGGGAAAGAGAGCTACCTCCTTCCCACATGAACAAGAGATGGCTCTCTTGTAGAAATGCTGGACCATCTTCAGATAATCACGGGACCTCACTTAAACCCAAATCACCTTCCTGATGTCACTGGTCCAATGACCATTTCTTTCTGACTTCATTTGACAAGGAAGAACAAACAGGAAGACCCTGTGCTCTGCGGAGGAGCCTGGTGATCCGCTACCATCATGGGTCTCTGCCACTTCTTTATTTCATTTGCTGCTCTCTCTAAATGCTCCTACTTTCCTAAATGATCAACTTTCTGCAACGTTCGTTCTTCAGCTCGCTGTTCTCTCTCTCTGAGGAGCTCACACACTCTCATTCATGGCTTTGAACATCAATTATCATTGATATGGCGCTGAAATACAGAGAAGCCCTTAGGCTTATCAGGGCGACTATGAGTGTTTGTCTCCAAATGAAATGGCCCTAGACTGCTGCTCTATCCTCCAGTTAATTCATTTCTTCTCCTTGTCTGCCTGCCAGTTCAACCTTCTCCTCAGCGTTAGCCCGCATCAGGCTCTCCTCCCTGGCTTCTGATTTACGGCTTCTCATTTAGTGTGGAAAGTGGATCTTCAGGCTTGTTAGAATTGGGTATAAAATCAGTATAAACACGTTCTCCTATAATGGCCATCTTACAAAATAAAACCTGTGGTTTTTCAGACCATCTCAGCAGTTTAAATGGCCTTTTCTGCTGTGAAGGATTGAAATTGCTGGAGACTCATCCCTAGAAAATGGGGGCAGATTTCGAGCTAGGAAACCAAGATCAGGTCCTGGCTTTGCCATTTCTGAGATGTGTAAGTCTGGGTTCTTGGGAATAGGAGGAACTCCACAAATATCTGTTGGGTTCTTATTCTGGATTCCTTATCAGCTTCCATGTGAAAAGAGACTGTTCTCTCTAAACTTTGTATCACCACCAACCCTGCTCTGCATACAGCTGGTATTTAATAAAGGCTTGCTAAGCTCGAATACTTGATGTTAAAAATTCTCATTATTCAGGCTGAAATTCTTAGAAAAGCCTTTCTTGCTTTTCTCCCTCAAATCTAATTGGTCACCAAACCCTATCCAGTGTTACTTCCAATTCAATTCAACAATTATTAGGCACCTGCTATGAGCCAGGAACTGTGCTGAGCGCTCCATATCTAATGCCAAGGCTGTTATATTGTGATACAGAGGAACCACTGGGTTCTTGAAAGCTCCATCAGCAGAACATGGTTCTGGCAAGTCCTACCCCACTGAAATGGCGCTGAGTGTGGTCCTGAAAACAGGCTGATTTCTGAGCACCAGACCAGCCAAACTCAACATGCCCCTCATTAGGAGGTTGCCCCATCGGTAAAAAGTTATTTGGCCATGGATCCCATGAGACAAAGGTACCAGCGGCAAGGAGACCAAGTCCTAGCCCTCAGAGAGCTTACATTTCCTGGGAACCAAAGGCTCCGCCATTCTTCCTTAGAAATGTCTCTCGTTGCCTTTGGCTCCTTCCAGTGCCCACTGATACCATCCAGGGCCAGGGTGCTATTTCTCAGCCCTGGGCTGCAGCCATTGCTTCCTTACCAATTTTCTTGCCTCGAGTCTCTCTCCTTTACCCCAAATAATGCCCCAAACTAGTCTTTTAACTGAATCTTCCCTGGCTCCCCACTGCCTCTGGGGTCAAAGTCTAAACCAGGCTGGCATTCGAGGCCCTCAAACCTAGACATACACCATCCAGTCTCCATACAGGACACATTCACATCTGCATCTATGCAAATACTAACCCTTCAAAGGCCAGCATGGCACCTGGAAGATAGGAAGTACCTAAGAAATGCTGGGGTCAGCTGACTGCTTTGGGGGCCCTGCAAGCCCACCTGCTCCAGGACAGTTTCCATGATCTCTCTCTCTCCTGAGGAGACTTGTTTATAAAGTCCTTCCCTCGCTTCAAAGCACCTTCCCTACGGTGGTTATTTGTTGCCATTTCTACTACGTCTCCCCCCACCCTATGAAGTTTACGCGCGGTCCTGTGATCTAAGACATGTCTTCCAGAAAGGTCCCTCTCTGGATCTGCACACAGTAGGTGCTTAATAAATGCTTGCCATCATTGTTGACCTTCTCCTCTGTTCTATGCTGTCGTTTTAATGTGGCCA